>PVJN01006071.1:0-77664 GCA_004026805.1 Lasiurus borealis | reverse complement strand
TGCCCTCCCCTGCAGGCCATCTTGTGGTGGCATTCATGTAGGGACCATCTTGTGTCCACATGGGGCGGCCATCTTGTGTCTTGGTGTGATGGTCCATTTGCATATTACTCTTTTATTAGATAGGAAGCTATGCACTGTATGAAGCCCTTCGCATTCAAACATCCCTATTAGAAATGGCTGCTGATAAATGTTTTATAAACGATGTAAGGAAAGATTGTACATCAACAAAGCTGAGGTCCCCGAGTTATTGATTTGAGGCCCCTTGCTAAAATTACCAAGCTAAACATAGTGTCTGCACAGAGAACAAACAGGAATGAAATCCATTTGTCTTTGCCCTTATGTTTTAATTCCAAAGGATGTGTTGAATCTAGTATGTATTTTTTTTCTTGGTCACCACCAATAACTCAGAGGTGTCAGTAAATCAAATGATAAAGCATGACAGGTGTAACATGTCTTTTATGACATTTTTCATTCCGTCTATTTATTATTGACTTTCTTCCTCGCGACATATTGACAAGAGACTAAAGGAATGATGGATAATCTATATTATACCGTACATTTGTATTTTAATGAAAAACATAAGGAAGGAAGGCAGATCAGTAAGCGACAGATAATTCCTGTCCCTGCAGAATCTGTCTGGGAGAGTTCTATATCCGTGTTTAGCAGGCACTCCTTTGGTAGACAAAATTGTTTGCTCGGATTCATTAAAATTAATCATTTATGTAATTTTTTTTGGGGGGAGGGAGTATAGAATTCTTAAAGATAAACAGAGTAATGTACAGGAGTAATGGGGTATTTGGGGATTTGTTACTCCATCAATTTCGAGGTTTTTTGTGACAAGCTTTTCATTACATCAGCTTATACACTACACTAATACAGGGCCATTAGCATAAAAAATTCGTCTCTTTTCATGGCATTATTAAGAGAGGAAAGACTTAGGTAATTATCTAGGCCTGGAGTGGCAAAATTATTTTAAATACATGCAAACTTTAGAAGCATCATTCTTATGAAGATTTATGTAGATTAAGGCAGGGTTGCACTATTGGTAGTAGTTTTAATTATAATGAATCAAAATATTGAAGTAACTTGGATTAAATTTTTAGAATCTATATTATCAATATTAGAAATGAAAATATTTTTTGACTAAATTGTAATTAACATAAAATTAGCATTATTTATTTTAAATCAAAACTATTTTTGCCTCCAGAATTTAAAGAATTATTTTTTTAAATATTTTTATCGATTTCAGAGAAGAAGGGAGGGGGAGAAGATAGAAAGATCACTCACTGATAAGAGAGAATCATTGATCAGCTGCCTCTTGCATGCCCCCTATTGGGGAGCAAGCCTACGACCTGGCATGGCCCCTGACCTGGAATTGAACCCTGACCTCAATGACTCCAGCACTGAGCCACACCAGCTGGCCTTGCCTCCCGAATCTAATTGACAGGTCCAGACTATGTTTTTATTTTTGTTTTTCTATCAGAATGAGAAATGCCATGTAAGCCAATACCTTTTGTACGCTTAGCTAATGAGATCATCAAAAACAAAAATTAATTATCCGCTATTTAATTATTCATTCTTATACTGATAAAAGATGACCAGATATGAAAGTACAAAACAATTCATGTGTTATATAATTGTATATGCAACACAAAACAGCTCCTAGATCTGAAAACATGGAAGATTCAAAGGTAAATTTTATAAGCTTGTCCCCTGCACACTTTCACATCACTCTGCATTCTTTTTTCTTTTTTAATATATTTTTATTGACTTGAGAGAGGAAAGGAAAAGAAGACAGAGAGAGAGAAACATGGATGAGAGAGAAACATCGATCAGCTGCCTCCTGCACACCCCCTACTGGGGATGTGCCCGCAACCACGGTACATGCCCTTGACAGGAATCGAACCTGGGACCTTTCAATCTGCAGGTCAACACTCTATCCACTGAGCAACGCCGGTCAGGCACATTCTTAATGGTTTTGTCTTACACTTAAGATAATTTTGTGGAAGCACTTTCTTTCATGAATAATACAGTTCTTTCCCTTTCATATTAATTTACTCCGCACTTTAAATGCCACAAAATATTCCCTAAGGAGGCCTCACATTATGTATTCTAGACTTCTAACTAGTGTTTTGTTTACTTTTGATGATTATTTTTTGGTTGTAGAGAATAAAGAGAATGGATTTTGGTGCAGATCAGACAGCAGTGTTTCTTTGTGTAAAGCACCACAGCTGTGGCCACGTTCCGTGCCCTGCCCACGTGGTTCCGGGAATGCGGCAGCACCCCCACACCCCTGCACCCACAGCGCCGCGCTCCGAGGGAGTGCTCTCTGGGTGTACTCGTGGGAGCCTCGGTTAGATCTCCCTTCACGTGGCTCTGCTCTTTGTTCGGCAGCCATTTGTCAAACTCCACGCAAATGTGCTGAAGAAGCTCCTTTGCAAGACAACTTTGTCTCCTCTTCGGAAAGTGTCTCCGGTAACGTATGCATATGTAAGCAACTTCAGCGTAGAGGTATAAATAAAATATCCAATCTTCTTGATGCTGTAACACTGAGCAATTTCATAATGAATTCAACCCATATCAATGACCGACTTCAATATTTTAGGTAAAGATATTCATCTGCAATTTTTCTTAACCATTGAGCTCTATTTTAAGTTTTTTCTTCTATATTTTATATTCCACTAGAGGCCCGGTGCACAGAACTCATGGCCCTGGTGGCCCTGTGGCCCCATCGCTCAGCGGCTCCGCCCACTGGTCATTCCGGAAGGTCATTCTGGAAGGTCGTTCTGCTGTTCTGTCTAATTAGCATATTAGCTCTTTATTATATAGGATTTGATCTTGTGACTTTCAAAAAGTAGTATTTGCAAATATAGTTATATTACTAAATATGTTAATGTATTAAAAATTAAATACTTCTTTTGAAATTGTTTCTCTCTATATATTCCTTCTCCAGACAATGCTATTTTGCTTCCAGGAGGCAAGCCAAACACACAGCTCAGGTGCTGCTAGTGGGGCCTCTCTAGCTAAAGAGAAAAACACTGCTCAACAGCGGACCCGGTTCGTGTGAAAGGGCCCAGTCAGGGGAGGTGCCGTCAGTGGACAGTCGTTTGGAAAACTCGCCTCGGATTGAATGCAGACCGCAGCTGGGGCTCAGAGCAGCAGCCAGGCGGTCCCCCTCAAACGGGTCTCTGTCAGCGGTCACCCAGGGGCGGTCCGTGGGCCACTGACGGTCCGTGAGTCCCAAAAGGTGGCCGCTGCTCCAGAGGCAAAGTTCTGGCTGAGCTGACTGTCCCAGCGGAGCAGGAGGACGTGAGAGGCCACGCTGTCCAGGGGGTGCGGCTACATCGGCAACTTGGTGCCACGCTTGGTGCCAGTGCGTCCTAGGAAAATGCCCGGGTTTCTTCCTGGTGCATGACTTCGTGTTCAGGATGGTTCCAGGCTGCGAGTGCTGGAAACAGCTTGTTTTCTGTCAAAGTGACGTGGACTTCGGTGTCGCAGGAAGACAGCCGGACGTGTTCCTAAGTGAATGCACCTCAAAAGCGAGGGCGAATCAGTGGGGTGGAGGCCGTCCGTGGGCAGTGGCTCAACAACAAACTCTCAGGCTCTCCCCACAAGACGTTTCCCCAGAAATAGAATGTTAGTGGGTGTCCTTGGCTATAAGACGCAGCAGTTCTCAACCTGTGGGTCGCAACCCCTTTGGGAGATTGAACGACCCTTTCACAGGGGTCGCCTAAGACCATCGGAAAATGCAGTTGTTTACATCACGATGCATCACAGTAGCAACATTTCATGGTTGGGAGTCACCACCCCATGAGGAGCTGTATGAAAGGGCCTCGGCATTAGGAAGGTTGAGAACCACTGTCCTAGACGCAATTCAGCGGGAACAGGCCCGGGACAGGATCAACTGCGGAGGAGAAAACAAGAGAGTATAATCGCCTGTTTTGGGAGCTCCCAGCCAATGGACGGGGTGTCTCTTACAGGATATGGGCCCTTCACAGCAGAAAATGTCTCCTACATTCTTTTGGTGAAAACTGAAAAAATAAAATAAAATAACTCCAACCCCAGAGTCCTGGGGGTGTGGGTAAAGGAAGCTCCTCACGAGGACAGGTTCCTGCTGAGAGATGAGCGAATCCATCCGACCCGAAGCCTCAGAGCCCGTGCCCACCCACCGAAAGCAGGCAGACGGCCCCTCGGCGTGGCGCAGGGGTCGAGTGAGTGTCAACCTTTGACCCAGGAGGTTACGGTTGCATTCTGATCAAGGGCACAGGCCCGGGTGGTGGGCTCGATCCTCAGCAGGGGGCGTGCAGGAGGCAGCCGGTCCATGATTCTCTCTCATTGTGGGTGTTTCTCTCTCTCTCTCTCTCTCTCTCTCTCTCTCTCTCTCTCTCTCTCTCTCTCTCTCTCTCTCCCTTCCTCTCTGAAATAAAAAAACAAAGCAGCCGGATAGCACGGAGAAAAGGTTGCTTGCCGGTCCTGCAACAGAAACAACTGATGTTTCTCTCCTTGGGACCAAGCTCCCCTCCCTCCCCCGCTGCCTGGCGGGCGGGCTCGCTCTGTGGATTTCTGCCTCTCTCCCCGCATCCGTGCTCCATGGCCACATCAAAGGGACGGGGAGCGGGGAATCAATATCTCCGTGGCGGCAGCAGCGGCCGCAAAGCCCGAGACGCTGTTTACCGTCGTCGCTCAGGTTACAGCCTCTCCAGCGGCCCTGAAAGCGCCCGGAGCCAGGCAGAGCCCCCTCCCTGCAGCCCTGGGGGCCCCCACTTCTCTCACACAATGGAGGGGCCCGAGCCGAGGCGAGGCGGCAGCAGAGATGAAAACAAGCCGGCCAGGCTGATGGGCCGGCATGAAGTGCTCTGTTTCACAGCAGCATCGGCCGCATTGTGCCTCTGAGCGCTGAGCTGCAGAACAGCTAATGGGGGATGTAGGGGGGGGGGGCATCCTCCTGGGTCAAAGGTTGACACTCACTCGACCCCTGTGCCACGCCACGCGCTGCCTGCCTGCTTTCTGTGGGTGGGCACGGCTCTGAGGCTGCGGGTCGGATGGATTCGCTCATCTCTCAGCAGGAACCTGTCCTCGTGAGGAGCTTCCTTTTCCCACACCCCCAGGACTGTGGGATAGGAGTTATTTTATTTTATTTTATTTTCAGTTTTCACTAAAAGAATGTAGGAGGCATTTCCTGCTGTGAAGGGCCCACGTCCTGTAAGAGACACCCCGTCCGTTGGCTGGGAGCTCCCGAAACGGGTGATTATACCCGCGCTTTCTCATCCTCAGGCCCCTGGCTACACAGTGGGCGCCCACCAGCCCAGACCCCCTCAGTGTCCAGGGGAAATGATGGCAGGACCCAGAGCTGCAGCAGAAGCATCTGGAATGACAGCCCCAGCGCTGGTCCATGTTGCCCGTTCTCTGTTTTAAACGGTATTTGCTCAGTTATCTCTAAAGAGCAGGGCTGCAACGGATGCTTCCCACAAGTAATACCGCTTCTGCCAAACAGCCCTCATGGAGCATATGTCTACCGGTTTACACAGGCGTTCTCGTGTGACAAAGCAAAACTCTTCAATTCCCGCTATTGGTTGTTTGTTGTTTTTTTTAAATCTACCGTATTTTCCGACGTATTAGATGACTTTTTAACCCAGGAAAATCGTCTCAAAAGTCAGGGGTCGTCTTATAGGGCAAGTATATCCCAAACTCTGTATTTTAACTGGAAAAGTTGGGGGCTGTCTTACAGGCTGGAAAATACGGGAAATACAAACATTCCTTTTGCTCCAGGAAAAGTCACCCCCTGTTTGAACTCACCTTCCCCCCCGCCAGGGCTTGGAGAATGCCCTGTTCCAATGTGGGTGCTGAGTTTCCTCCCGGCGCGGGCCCGGTAAGGCCTCAGGCCACCAGAATCGAAGCTCACACCCCACACCTCCAGGAGCGGCTTCTCGTTCTACCCGGTTTCAGAGGGAACGTGTGGAATGAGCGCTAACTCCACCGCTGGCTTGTGTAAATGTGTAAAAATGTAGAGCAAAAAAATTAAAAACAAAAAACACAGGCAGCCAAACAAGAGGGCGCCTGCGGCATTGCATTCTGTCTCCTGTGGGAGGTGTCAGTGAGGCCACAAGAGGCTCTCGCCAAAACGAGGTTCTAAACCCCAGATTCCAGGGCCGTGCGCCCCTGCCCGCGGCTGCCAGGGAAGATGGGGAGCGGCGGGCGGGGCCTGGTCTGCGCCCAGAGCAGCCCCCAGGCCTCTGCCGGGCCATGAACCGCCCTGAAAAGGTCATCGTAGGAAGCGCCACCGAGTTCCCGGGAAGGAAGTCACTGAAGTGAAATGAATGTAAATACTGGTCGTCTTACAGTAGATCATGAAGACGCATAGCTCACGGGCTTCAGGTTGCATGCTCTTTGGATGTCATACACATTTGCATGTGTGTACATAGAGTAGAGCATACCGTGGAGGTGAATAGGTACCTATAAACAATGGCATGAACTAAAATAGTCAGACCATCTTTATTTTCTTTGTGTGCCAAAATCTTAGAGCAGCGGTTCTCACCCTGTGGGTCGAGAGCCCTTTGGGGGTCAGACGACCCTTTCACAGGGGTCGCCTAAGACCATCGGAAAACACCTATTTCCCATGGTCGCAGGAACCAACACACCGCTGTGCTCCTCGGTGTAGCAAAGTGTAGCCATGTCATTTACTGTTGTCATATGAAGACTGTTGCCCATGCTACACCACAATTCAAGACAACATTTCATGTATTTGTCATTAGAAAGAAATATTTCACAATATATAATGACATATTGTTTTTGTGATGAATCCCTATGCTTTAATGATGTTCAATTTGTAACAATGAAAATACATCCTGCCTATCAGATATTTACATCACAGTTCATAACAGTAGCAAGATGACAGTGATGAAGTAGCCATGGAAGTAATTTTATGGTTGGGGGTCACCTCCCCATGAGGAGCTGTCTTAAAGGGTCGTGGCATCAGGAAGGTTGAGAATCACTGGCTTAGAGGGATCGTTAAGTCTGCAATTACTGTGTTTTCATCAGTTCTTGAAAATCACAGTTCCCCTCTCACCTAATTTCCCGCACCCCTGTTTTCCTGGGTTTTCCCACCCCTTACCCCCCAGCGGGCCTGGCATTGAACAGTTCAGGCCAAGGCCCAGGGGCACCCTGACTCACTGCGCGCACACCTCTCCCATCAGCTCCGGGGTCACTGGGGGTCAGGAGTGGTCCCTGCAGGGCCCCTAGCAGCTCCCTGTGGACGCCGCCCTCTGTTCCCACCGGCGCTGGACGCTGCCAACTGGCCTCCTGTGACCTCCTGGACTTCTCCCCCGTCTGCCAGCCAGAGGGGTCCATCTCCACCCTCAGCCACCTCGTGTTCCCACCACGCACCCCTTCCAGCAGCCTCTCTGTGTTCAGCGAACGCCCGGATGTGAAAACAGAGCACGGGGAGGGGGAGGCGCAGAAGCCAGGGGAGGAGCATCCTGAGGTCTGACTTCTGGCCTTTTCCATGAGCCAGGTTTGAAGTCCACCCAGGACCAGTTAGACAACGAGGAATGCAAGAAGCCCTCCCTACGGCCCGTTTTAACCAGGGTCCGATTCCAAGAAAGACAGAAAACCCAGCACAGGGATGGGGGTGGCAGAAAGGGAGGGACCCCGGGAAGGAGGGGGGCGTGGCTGGTGCTTCCCATGGATGAGCATTTTTACAGCTGGCTGCCTTGGACCGGCATGAAACGCCCCCTCCAGAACTGGAGATTTATCCCGTCTTTTCTGACTAGTTAGGGCTCCAAACGTAAAGTGGAGGCAGAAAAATCAGAGGTCATCGAGATTGTCTTCAACTGCTTAGTTGAGTAATTTATACCTTATATCCGGATGCTTCAGCATGCAATAGAGGAAATCTCACTCTTTGAATGTCAAAACAGGCTTTTAAAATTAAACTTCTTATTTGGACTTATTTTACTGATGCTCTGAATGATTATGATATAAATCATGCAAAACAGTCATGACAAACAATACGTTTCTATGGACGCAAATGATAAAATGATGATTCATTTTGCTTGGGGAATATACACAATACAGTATATATAAATTATATATATGTATGTATGTATGTATATATATCATACATATGTTTTAAGTGAATATGCTTAAGAATGAAATGAAAATGAAAAAAATAAAACATACAAATTCTATGCAGTATTTACTGTATAAATACAATTAATATTTACTTTTAGATATGTAATAAGTAATTTTAATATTTTGAAAAGCAAGTAATTATATATACTGTTATAAATGATTCATGTTCCAAGGTCAGTATTGGGAGCTAGTTAAAACCTTAAAGAATATTTTAAAGGACAGTTTGAAATAAAGCTCTGATAAAATAAAAGCAAAATGGAAATAGACTTAGTCTATAACTATGTGGCAATCTAATGTTTTCCTGAAAGGTTTTTTAAAGCACATTTTGGGAAATGCTTTTAGATATTTGAGCGAATTGAAATGTTACACACTTTAAAAAATTTGTTTTTTTGGAAATTACACGGAACGACAGCTAGAGGAGAGTGCCTCTTCTTTTAGAATAGTGCTGTCACAAAAAGAACATTTTAAAATGCGGTGGAGGAGTACCTGCAGGCTGGGAGCCGGTAGATGGTTTGATTCCAGGAATAAGTATCCTTCTATTAGGGACATATTAGAAGACAGACATTTAAAAGGTTCATCTCAATTTCTTTTCGAATCAAGCATTTACTGAGTCAATAACAATTTGAATTTAAAAGTAAAGATACATTTATTTCCAGAAATTGAGGTGATTTGACTGAAACCAATAGTACATGTATACCACTGATGAAGAAGCTAATATATATGTAAGGCAAAGTAAGCACTGTACCTAAGTGGATATAGATATAGATATAGATATAGATATAGATATAGATATAGGTATATAGACATAGATATAGACATAGACATAGACTTAGACATACACATACACATACACAGATTTGGACGAGGTAGATATGTAGATACTAGAGGCTGGATGCATGAAGATTCGAGCAAGGTTTTCCTTCCCCTGGCTGCCGGCACTGCCTTCGCTCAAGCCGGAGCCGCCTTTCCGTGGAGCACCTGCATCGTCGCCATGGCAGTGACACAAGCATCCCGTCCCCGGCCAATCAGGACTGTGCGAGCCAGGCCGGGCGTGCAGGGGGGCCCTCCTGGGGTCCCTCCATGCCACCAATCATGCCCCAGTGGGTCCCTCAGCCTGGCCTGCGCCCTCTCCCAATCCGGGACCCTTGGGGGATGTCAGAGCCAGTATCTGCCCGCTCCCCACAGGCCAGGCCGAGGGACCGACCAGTGCATGAACCCATGCACCAGGCCTCTCGTACACATATAATGTAGAGTGTGTATCATCCAGAGAGCACACGTTTGCATATGTGTATATATAGTAGAGCATGCTGTGTAGGTGAATAGGTACCTATAACCAATGGCATTAATTAAAATATTCAAACCATCTTTATTTTCTTCTTATATGTCAAAATCTTAGAGGGATTGTTAAATCTGCAATTATTGTGTTTTTAATCAATATTTTAAAAATAGTTTCTGTGTACGTAATGCAATATATCATATGGGTTTTCTAGACAGGTAAATTTTACTAGAGGCCAGGTGCACAAAATTCGTGTACTTGGGAGGCAGCGGGCCTAAGCCAGGAGTCAGATAACCTTGGTGCCACCACGGAAGCAGGAGAAGCTCCCAGCATCACCACTGCCCTCGCCAGCCATGAGCCGGGCTTCTGGTTGAGCACACTGACCACCAGGGGTCAGCTCCTGCATTGAGTGTCTGCCCCTAGGTGGTCAATGTGTGTCATAGCAACCGGTCATTCCACCATCAGGGTGAAACCAGCTCTGCAATGTCCCCCGAAGGGTCCTGGATGGTGAAAGGGCGCCGCAGGCCAGGCCAACGCACCCCATCAGTGAACATTCGGGGCCAGCAAGGGATGTGGGAGGTTGGCCAGACAGAAAGGTACTGCGGGAGGGCTCCAGGATATGTCCAGTCCATCTCGCTCAGTCCTGATTGGCCCGACCCCAGCAGCAAGCTAACCTATTGGTTGGAGCATCTGCTCTGGTGGTCAGTGCATGTCATAGCGACTGGTTGAACCTGTCAATTGTCTGCCCCCTGGTGGTCAGTGCATGTCATAGTGAGTGGTTGAGTGCATGTCATAGTGAGTAGTTGATTGGCTTTAGCATATCATTAGCATATTACACTTTGATTGATTCAACGGACTACTAGACATTTAGCATATTAAGGTTTTACAATATAGAGTTATGCATTTTCTCTATTGATATAGAATAACTGTTTCCATTTAATTTGATATATATATATATATTACAATTCATTTTTTGTTTCTTATATTTCAGATATGATTTTGTTGGCAAATATCATAAAATTTCATATTATATTTTGAGCTAATCTGAGATTCATTATCTTATAACAGGACAATAAAGCTTATTTTCTCAACAATACTTTTGGTATTCTCCTTATATTTGTTTAGCATGCTTTCTTATTTCTTTTACCAATTTGGTTTTTGTCTCTCTCTCTCTCTCTCTTTCTCTCTCTCGCTCTCCTCAGAGAGCCGGACTCATGTCTGCGTCCTCCGATCTGCCTCTCCCGGGCTCTCTGAACACGGCAGGCCGGAGCGGAAGTAATGGGAGCGCACCATCCAGCGTGTTTCTCCTAGAAAATAAAGACGCCAATTTACATGCATGAGGGATTCACGCATGGACAGGACTGCTTAATTTGTCCCCTATTTGTTCACTGGAGCATAACACAGAGGTCAACATCACGGGACAGCCTTTGAATGAATATGCAACTGTTAAATGATGATGTATATTGATGGACATGCAAATATGTGTGAATGTATAATTAAAGGAAAAAGCAGGTCATAAACAATATGCATTTATAACTCATTTAAAAAAAAAAAAAAAAAAGAGTGACATGGAACCTATAGATGCATTTGAAGCGTACGGCAGCGTATACTAATCTGAACAAAACATATGTAAAACCACGCATGACATTTATGTCCGGAGGATGCGATTAGGTGGGATGTTCCCGGTCTTTTGTTTCTTTACACGGTCCAAACATATGACCAGCATGTGCTGCTCTGAAATTAGAAAATCAGCATTACATATGGAAAAAAACAAACACCCTGTGGGTAATAGGATTCCACGGCCAGGAAAGACAGAGATGTCCCACATCCCAGCTTCCAAACACAAAGACACGGAACTCGGGGATCCCCGAGCGCGGGCTGAGCACCTTTAAGAAGGAGGCGGCTGCCCCGGCCCAGGTCGCTGCCGGTCACAGACTTCACCGCAGGCCAGGCTGCCTTCCCCCCCAGCTCGGCGCAGCTGCAGACACAGGTGCTGCAGAGGGCCTGGTCCTTGGTTGGGAGCTGGGGGGTTAACAGAACACCATCCACACAGTGACCCCAAACTGTCACCGCAGGCGCTTCTCACACCCACCTCCCCAATGCCCCCCTCCACCCCCAGCAGGTGGGCCGCGCCTCTTAAAATAGCTCCCTGCAGCCTCTGAAATCTTCTGTCCCTTTTCCCGTCATCCCCTCCCCTGACAGAAGGAAAACTGCACTCCGCTGGCCACACGGAAGATTCCAAAGAAGCAAGTTCCCAACAGCTACTGGCTCAGGCACCCCGGTCCCTGGGAGCACCCCCTCCATGTTGCTCTTTTTTCTTTTTCTTCGTTAAAAGAATGTAATGTGATACTTAAATAGTTGGCTGGCTTTTTAAAGCATATGCTGTAATAAGTGCCCTGGGGTGTGCCTGATAGGAGATTTTTAAATCTTTTTCCAAGGGAAAAGGGACATAGAGAATTCCCTTCCAGATCCACTCTACTCCTCATTAGTATCACACATCTAAAGGTAAAGGTGATATTCGCCAGCATAGGATTACGCGATGCTCAGATCCCTGGCATTGTACTAAACGGCACTGGTGACTGCTATTTTACACAGTAACTGAGCCACGGATCCTAGTTTGCACAAGTGGAGGACATGCATTGGACCAGAGTTTCTCTGAAACTGCTCCTTCCCTCCTCCTCTCCATTCCTCCCCTCAAGGGAACTAGTAATTCCAGGTCATAATTCGTGCCTCAGGCCATTCTGAACAATAGAGCCTCTGAGGTGGGAAACTGTCCCCCTCCCACAAAGAATGGCAGGAGTATGGGCTCTCGCCAGAGAAAGTTCTGGAAGAACAACAAGAGCAACGACTAACACCCACAGCAGTTGATAGGAACCAGAGATGGCGATGGTTCTTCTTTTCAGACACAATGGACATTCCACCACAGAGCGCACAGGAGGAAGAGGGTGAAACCGGCTCCACGGTTAATCAGCATGACCATGTGGAGATCACATGACATGACGCCACATTAAACAGCGGTTAAGTATTTCTTCAAGAATATTTTATTGATGCTTTACAGAGAGGAAGGAAGAGGGAGAGAGTTAGAAACATCAATGAGAGAGAGACATCAATCAGGTGCCTCCTGCATGCTCCCTACTGGGGATGTGCCCACAACTAAGGTACGTGCCCTTGATCGGAATTGAACCTGGGGACCTTTCAGTCTGTAGGCCGACGCTCTATCCACTGAGCCAAACCGGTTAGGGCACCATTTAAATATTTGCTTAATGATTTTTTTAATGTAATGTGAGCTTGGATATGCATCTTTGCTACTCTTTCCTCTTTTTTTAAATATATATATATATTTTTTTTTACTGAGAGGAAGGAAGAGGGATAGAGAGTTAGAAACATCAATGAGAGGCAGACATCGATCAGCTGCCTCCTGCACACCCCTACTGGGGATGTGCTCGCAACCAAGATACATGCCCTTGACCGGAATTGAACCTGGGACCTCTCAGTCTGCAGGCTGACACTCTAGCCACTGAGCCACACCGGTTTTGGCTTTGCTACTCTTTCTTAGTAGTTTAAGGTTAAGGCCTATTGGCACAGTGTATGTCCAATTACTAGCTGCTGAATAAACTGAGTAGATGACAGAATCATTTAAGGACGCCTCTTCTCGATGCCTACAATGGAAATGACGTTGCTAATGACTGATTGGTTTAACGTATTTCAAGTTCCTGGCCTGGTGTGTAGACTGTACCGGGTGCTATATTCCCGGAAACGTTATCTTTCCACCCTGCCCTCTTCCCCGTTAATGTAGGGTCTCACCGCTGTGTTCGTGTTTATCTCTGAGCTCATTTAAAGCCCGCGGCACGTGCAGTCTTCAGCCCGGTCCCCTGGATGGGTCTGAAACACGGGAAATGGCTCCCCTCAGAGGGTCTCCATTGCGCCGAGTGGAACATAGGAAAAGTGTAATTAGCGAAAGTTGTGTGGCGGGTAACCGCCGTGTGTCCTAACTTGTATTTATCCATTACCGCGTTGTCACCAAATACGGGATGCAGCCTGTACTTAGCGGCGTGTGGATCTGCATTCCAGCCGAGGAGAAAGACACCTTCTTTTTGTCTCTCCTGATTAGCATCTCCCAGCTCTGTAATTTCCCCCGCGCGCAGAAACAAAGCCGCCGCGCTCACGCACAAAGCCTATTCTCCGCGGTATAAATATTTGTGTTCAGAGAGCCGCAAACGAGGGCCTGGTTGTTTTAAAGCGAAGAGAGGAAATTACCGGTAATGATTGGTTTCAGCTAACGAAATGCTTTTATGCAAATGGGCGGACCCTAAATATGACCTGGAGACAAAGGGCTGCTTCGCAGCGACTATTAAGCAAGACATTAGCGGATCAATTAAACAGAACTCCTCTCTGAGCAGGCGCGGCCAGGGGCGGCGGGAGGATCCTGGAAGCGAAGGCCCCGGAACGCTGGGTTATCGCTACAAGACTGTACTGTGCTCCGTGTTGTAAGACTGCACTGTGCTCCGTGTTATAAGACTGCAACGTGCTCCATGCTGTAAGACTGCGACATCATCCATGTTATAAGACTGCGACATGCTTCATGCTATAAGACTGCACCATGCTCCATGCTATAAGGCTGCCACATGCTCCATGTTATAAGACTGCCACATGCTCTATGCTATAAGACTGCACCATGCTCTATCTATGTTATAAGGCTGCAAATGAGCTAGGTCTGTTGGTGGCTGGTTGTCACTCCAGTTGAAATGAGTCATTTCTGAAAAAAAGAATGTCTTGTCTGTATGCACTGGCTTTGCAGAGATGAGCTACTGGGTTCTCTCTGCTCACCCTCCGGCTCCTCAGATGCGCCCTGCAGATACACCGTCTGTCTGTGTGGCCCCGCCCCCTCAGATCCAGTCTACAGAGACCGCTGCAGCTCAGTGTCATGTGTCTAAAGCGGGTGGCTCCAATAGGAGACACAGACAGAGGACTGAATGTCAATAGCCGGCCGCCGCCGTTCGGTGCTGTGCGGTGAGGCCAGTCTCCACCGGGACGCGGGGCTGTCCCAGGGGACGCCTTCTGCTGCTGAGGAGACACGGGACCGGCGGAGAAGGCGTCAGTGACAGCACAGAGCCGGGGAGAGACGTGGCCAACCACAGCCAGTCTGGAATAAATGCTCCTCCAGAGTTACAGCGGGTTAGACCAGAGGCCTGGCCTTTTCTCCACTCACTGACGAGTTACTGGGTGCTGTTGTCCCAGGAATGGAGTCGCCTTAGGCAGAGAAGCGGACAGCTGACCCTCACCGCTCTCCTGACCGCACTCAGGTCACTGAAAAGTGGGCAGGGCATCTCCACGCGCCCACCAAGTGCTTAAACCCAACGTGTGAAAGCAAGGGTCAGCCTACATCCACAATCACTTCTTTGTCAATGTGATACTATCTCCACAAATGGTTAACGATTACATGATGTGATCTTTCATCAAAAAATATTAAGAACTAAAACAAATACCACTTGGGGCTGCGATATCAGTGAACGATGATATCAAGTGCGAAGTTCACTTCGGCCAAAGAGACTGTATCGGTAGAAAGCTCACGTGTCTAATGCATCAAAATGTGGAAACGCTCTCTCTTGCCGAAACTGGTTTGGCTCAGTGGCTAGAGCATCGGCCTGTGGACTGAAGGATCACAGGTTCGATTCCGGTCAAGGGCATGTACCTTGGTTGCGGGCACATTCCCAGTAGGGGGCGTGCAGGAGGCGGCTGATCAGTCTCTCTCTCTCATCGATGTTTCTTACTCTTTATCCCTCTCCCTTCCTCTCTGCAAAAAAAAATCAATAAAATATATTTTTAAAAAATGTGGAAACTTTCATTCAACAGGGACATGTAAAGGGGCATTTCCAAACACATTCCACTCACAGAATAATCACAGCTGGGTACGTAGAGGTAAAGAAACGACTAGAGTTGCGTAGGTACCTAAAGGACATCCGTTTGGGAAACACCTCAGTGTGAGTGCACCGTAACTAAAGATTATTTCATGCCGAATGTCTCCGAGAAACCGTGAAATCAGGGAGGGGATATTGCCACCAGCCCTGAACCTCTAACGGTACTGGAGTTTGTGTGAAGGTTAAGGAGGTTAAAGAGGGACAGAAACATCTATCAGAACAATTATTAAAAAGGGTAAAAAGCAATGAATTACTCAGGGGTCATGAGAGCGCTCCACTCACCAGATGGACCTCTTTCCTGAAAATGGTCAAGGAATCTCTGCACGAGATTCAAGCGTCAGAAAGGAGTAGAGGGCACCGTCTGCCAAACCGGGCTTAAAGGGGGTGGGAGTAGAACTTCCCCAAATCGTTCCTGATTACCACATACGTGCTAGCATAGATCCCCCTCCTGATTTTAATTTCAAAGTCCACCTCATACTTCCACCGTCCAATGCGCCCGCCGCAGAGAGCGAGAGCGAAGGCAGAGGGGCTGCCTGTGGTCCTGGACGGCAAGGAAAGACCCGGCGTACAGCCCCATCAGTTAGAACAATCCTCAGCGTTTCTGGTGAAGAGTGTCTCCTTCAAATGTAAGTACAGTGGGACCTTGAGATACAACTGCCCTAACATACAAGATTTTTGAGATACGAGCCATTGAGCGAGCGATTTTTGCTTTGAAACACGAGCAACATTTGAGATAGGAGTCATCGCACGGATCGGCCGGCTGCACACGACCCACCCGTTTACCGAGACTCAAGCGTCTCATAGTTTGCCACGCCTCAAGGTTACGGAATGAATTTAATTGTCATTCTGTTCATCCATATATTAGAGGGATATTTAAAGCACTAAAATAGGCCTTTGCATGTAAAATACCAGAAAACCTGTTTTAAAATAGGCGTTTGTATATGAAATATCACAGAACTTGGTATTGCTTTGGTTGTAATAAGGAAGTTAAAAAGTAGGCAACGTGGTGAAGAAGTGAGTCAGTTGGGTTAAAAGGTCAGAGTCGAGGAAACGGAACTCACTGTAGAGCGAGCGCCTGGCACAGCCCTGCCAGGCCCAGGGTACCGCTGGCATCTGATTCAGCTGAAAGTCCAAAGACTCGTGGCTCCCGCTCACCCCGGACTGGCCGCTGTGGCCAGCTCTAGTAGACACTCCCGCAGGAAGCGGATCTTATTTGAGGGGACATGGAGGGGGTGCTAAGCCCGGCTGAGACCAGGGAGACCTTGCAGGCGGCATCCACCCCATTTGCTCGCAATTCCTCGCTCTCACCACTTGTTCTCTCTCTGAGGTTGGTTTTCCATAAAGCGTTATTCAACCATCCAAAAGCGAGCTGGGAAAGTTTAATAACATGAAATCGTTGTTTGGAAATAAGTTTTGAAAGCATTCTTCGTGACCTGTGAACAACCTTCTCTGTAGCCGGTAGACTTGTGTCTGTGTTTAGTAAAGGCCCGGTTACTTTTGTGCCGGGTCATCTTCTTAAATGCTGCCTGATGCATTTTCCATCTCATTCCCCTCATCTTCTTCCTCCCTTCAAGGCAGAAGCCCAGGGTTATGGAACCCCGCCTTTAATCTGGCATCTGCATGGAGGGAGTCCTCCTTCTATACCAGGGACAAAAGAAGGGGTGCCAGGTGAGGGTTGCTTTGCTCTTGTACAATCAGATATTCAAAAGCTTATTAATTTTGAAAGATGTAAAAGCAAAACAGGCAGTCCAAGATCGATGGTCTCTGCTGTAAAACCCCTATTTCCACTTAAAATACGAACACATTATCTTAATGTCCTTAAAAAATAATCAGACCACTAAATGATATTTAGAAAAGTATAAGGAT
The DNA here is from genome assembly GCA_004026805.1 of Lasiurus borealis. NCBI lineage: Eukaryota > Metazoa > Chordata > Mammalia > Chiroptera > Vespertilionidae > Lasiurus > Lasiurus borealis. Next base: position 60,477 of record PVJN01006071.1, on the reverse strand, counting down.
CGCATAGATTATCAAAACCATTTTCCAACCACTCAATTTTTCATTATTATAACTTCATGTGCAAGCTTAGATTACATTATGCATAAGTTATAAATTATGGCATCTGTTAAATTAAATATTTTTATAACAAATGTATGAAATTATTAATAATGTTTCAATATGTAGATTCATGTCTAAAAGGTTTTTCTCTCACAAAAGGATTTAGGAAAAATTCTAATCTGCTCCTGTTTTGTAGCCTCTATATCTGTCTAGAGATTTTAAAATGGTTCTTGTAAAGAAACTAATTTTATATAAAAGGTGTAGCTTTGCATAAATAACTATTCCTAAGTGAAGAAATGGAGTCAAATTTCTTGGTTTTCTTGTTTGTTTTTATTTACTTTTAAAAATATATATTTTTATTGATTTCAGAGAGGAAGGGAGAGAGAAAGAGAGAGAGAAGAACATCAATGATGAGAACAACTGATTGGCTGCCTCCTGCACGCCCCCTACTGGGGATGGAGCTCGCAGCCCAGGCATGTGCCTGTGACCGGAATCGAACCTGGGACTTGTCAGTCCACAGGCTGATTCTCTATCCACTGAGCCAAACCAGCTAGGGCTATTTACTTTTGATCCACTTTGAAAATGTGACATCTTAATATTTTCTCTAATTCATTCAGAAATATGCATACCATGGAAATTCTCAGAAAGAACTTCATCATGAAAATATTTATGAAGTAGAAATTCTCTACTCCCCCCGAGAAAGGTACAGAGAGTGCCAGCATAAAAATTCAAAGAATTCCTACAAAAAACACCAACTCCATCTAGATTTACATAGGGTTTACTATAATATATTTGATTCCAAACCACCTTTTTCTCTATCATCTGATATCCAATTAACATCACACCAAAAACATGCTCAATGTAAAATATATTGTAAAATATCAAAATCAATCAGGCTTTTTCTTGAACTATATAAAAATCACCTTCGCTAGTATAATATTGACTACGTAAACATCAGTGCTCCTGTTTTGCTAACAGTAACTCTCTACTTTTATTTTCGTGATTAAGTACTTACAGAAACAAATACCCTCCCAGCCTTTTAATGGTCAGACCTCAGTTCTTCCTGACTGACTCCCTTAGTGAGCGGATCCAAGCGCATCCTTCCAATGCCATCTGTTTGCCAAGCATCTCCGAATCTATACCTCCCGCCCAGACCTTCTCCCAAATCCCGAAGAATGCATTCAATTGAGTCCTAGGAATCTATTTTCCATACAGACATTTTTAACTCTCATGAAGTCCATGCTTTATACTGTTTGTTGGTTGGTTATTGAGATATAATTGACCTATAGCATTATGCTGCTTTCAGGGTGAAATGAAGTGGGTCCAAGGTTCAGCCCAGCATGGTCTGTCGCTAATGGGGGGGGGCTGTCTGCAAAGGTGCCCACCTACACACTCCGCGCTTTGCTATTTAGTCCCATGTGCACTCAGGCTGACAAGCGCACGTAATGCTGCAACTATGGAACGGCCAGCGGTTTTCAGAATAAACCTGCATATTAACAAACAGCTTTTTAGAAAATGTATTTTCCAAACGGGGCCTAATATGATTTCTTTCCTCGGTAGACTGAAGTCCCTAAAAGCAACTGATTTCATTTCTTGGTAGGAAATAAAAATACATAAAGGAAAGTACTGTGCAGTGTATGACCAGAAAGAGTTATCACGAAACACTTCGAAATCGGCGTTTTAATGTGCCGCAGAAATCCAAGAAACCCGTGGGTGGTCCGTGCAAGAGCCACGCAGGTTTTGCATAATTTAAAAATACATTTTACCAGAAAGACCGTAATCACATTAAACATCTTACTGAAAGTCCAGCACAAATGTGCTCTGTGTATAGACAAGGCCTGGTGGCCTCAAAGCGGAGCCTGGCTGTCTAAGAGAATAAAACAGAAAGGTCACCTCCCGTCTCTCAGGCGAGCCTCAATGTCCCCCAATTACCCAGAGTCATCCATTCCCCTCCGTGGAGGCCCTCGGACAATTCCGCTCATTATCCGTGGCCTATTTTCCTCCCTGCAGCAGCCCTCTCTGGCTGTGTTACCGGAAATCCCTTCATGGAGCTCAGGACAGGATAGGTTCATCATATAATATTTCATATCACATCAATTTTATAACTGGCATATTAGTGATATCACCTGAAGCCGTGGTCGGCAAACTGCGGCTCCTGAGGCCTCTTGAGTGTGGCTCTTCCACAAAATACCATGGCCTGGGTTAGTCTATTTTGAAGAAGTGGCGTTAGAAGAAGTTTAAGTTTAAAAAATTGGGCTCTCCTAAGAAATTCCAATCGTTGTCCTATTGATACTTGGCTCTGTTGGCCAATGAGTTTGCCGACCACTGCCTTAAAGCATACCGTAACTTTCATGATGAGAAGCACTGTCCCCCATTTCCTGAAAAGCCTAAAATTTTATAGAATTCACACCTGGTTCAGACGTCTCACACACAATTGACTGGTAGCTTTGAAAAGTATAATTATAAAAATGGAAGGAAAACAAAGCCACATCTGACTTAAATCCCGCTCATCATTTCGATCCATATCACTCTGAAAAAGTTAATGATGGAAATTATAATACCCAGGACCTATGAAGACCCTCCAATTAGTTCTTCCAGGTAGAAGAATAGGATCTATATAAGACATACTCTAGAAGTTTTTCTCAATGATATTTAAATGCTTCTAAGTTTTAAATAAAGTGTTATGCTTCATGTGTATCAAGAGGTGGGCCATTGAAAGCAGGGGTGGGGAACCTTCCCTCTGTGAAGGGCCAGTTGGGTATTTACATCATTCACGAGCCCTACAAAATTACCAACTACAAAATGAGCCTGCCGTGTTTGGTCAAACATTTAATTAACTCACCCCTAAGGCTTTGGCAGGGCCAGATCAAAAGATTTTGGAAAATATTGTTTTCCGTTGCATAGGCGGCGAGATTCATGTTAGAGTGTACAAAAATGCACATGATAAGTCCTTGCTGTTTGTGGAAATGGGCTGTGAAAGGAAAAAGACTGCAATTAAAAATCTGACTCACATGTATCATTTATTGTTTACATGATGATCTGTATGCACAGAGGTTAGTCATTTAAGAATAAGGGCAGAATGTGGGGAGATTATAAGGATTTTGGAGGCAGGTTCAGCGGTTTGTCCCAACTGTGATGGGAAAAAATCAGGAGTCCACAGAAAGGTGAAGAAGAATTCCCCAGAATTGAAACCTAGGGGTTTTTAGTGATATAACCCTGAGTTATATTGTAAAATAACCCATTGCTGCTCCAAACTCTTAAAAAATTAAGACCCAAGACAAATAATTAAAAAATGTTGGGAGGTTCTGGAGAAAAAGGAACCCTCCTTCAGTGTTGGTGGAAATGTACACTGGAAGGCCACTCTGAAAAGCAGTATGAAGGAGCCTCAAAAGATTAAGAATCGGGTGACCACAGGGCCCAGCAACTTCTTTCTGGGGATCTAGCCAAAAAATTGGAAAACATTAATTCACAAAATATATGCACCACTATGGTCATCGCAGCATTAATCACGGTGGCCAAGATATGGAAACAACCAAAGTGTCGCCTGATAAAGGCGGGATAAAGAAGATGTGGTCCATGGACGCAGTGGAATACTACCAGCCACGAGAAAAAGTGAAATCCTGCCACTTCAGACCACATGGATGGTTGGGAATATCCTGCTCAGTGAAATGCATCAGACAGAAAAAGTAGAGAACCATATGATTTCACTCACATGAGGGATATAAAACAGAAAGCAACAAATGAACAAACAAGAAAAAGAAAAACAACAAAAACTCATGGACACAGACAGGGGTTTGCTGGTTACCAGAGGGGAAGAGGGTGAGGGAGTCGTACAAGGGCTCAGACATATGGTGGGGGAGATTTGACTGTGGTGCTAGCCCCCTAATAAAATACACAGATGACGTATCAAGGAATTGGACACTTGGGACCTACTGTGTTTTCTAGCGTATAAGACGACTGGGTGTATAAGACGACCCCCAACTTTTCCAGTTAAAATACAGTTTGGGATATACTCACCCTATAAGACGATACCCGGCGTATAAGATGACCCCCGACTTTTGAGAAGATTTTCCTGGGTTAAAAGTTGTCTGATATGCCGGAAAATACGGTATATAATTTTTTTAACCAATGTCATCCCCATACACATATTTTTTTAAATTAGGAAGCAAATGCCCTGTAGGTATAGCAGAAGAAAGAGATGCCAGGTTATGTATAAATCAAGGGAAATAAACTAAATATCCCTGTCTAGACCCCCACATTGAAAAGAAGATAAAGAAGAGGAAAATGTGAGAGAAATAAAAAGTTCAGGAAGCAAATTAACTGGACCAGTGGTCGGCAAACTCATTAGTCGACAGAGCCAAATATCAATAGTACAACAATTGAAATTTCTTTTGAGAGTCAAATTTTTTAAACTTGAACTATATAGGTAGGTACACTGTTATTAAGTTAATCGGGGTACTCCTAAGCTGGCATAAGAGCCACACTCAAGGGGCCTAAGAGCCACATGTGGCTGGAGAGCCCCAGTTTGCCGACCACCGAACTGGACCAACGGGGCCCGGGTTTGATTCCAGCCCAGAGCTCCTCCCGGCCCAAGCCCTGGTCAGGGCTCCTGCTGGAGGCAACCAATCGCCATGTTTGTCTCACATCCATGTTTCTCTCTTGCACTCTCTCTAAAAGTCAACGGAAAAATATTCCTGGGTGGAGGAAGGAAGGAAAGAAGGAAGGGAAGGAGGAAGAGCGGAAGGGTTTGCTATATATAGGAAAGAGAATAATTCATTATTTGAAGAAGAAAACAATGAAAATTTAAAAACTGAAACGCCTCCCAGAACTGTAAGAAGTAGGGAAGGAATTGCTTCCATCACTAGAGTGTGTGTCTCTTCTTCCTACATCTATTTGTATGCAAGGATTTCTAGAGTTCATTTTGAGGAGCAAAACTGGTACCCAACATTTAGCCATGATACATCCCGTTCCCATGAGGTGTATTGAAAAGGTATCTTACAAAAATCACCTGCCCTTGCCACTAGTTCTACATTCCCATGCCAACACACCAAAGCTGCTTTATTCATCATGCTGACTATTATCATTACCACTGCAATATGGAGTCCAGTCTAATGTGTCTAAAAAAACTCCTTCTTTCTCCTACAAACGGATCGTTTCTTTTCACCCAGGGAAAACCAGCTTGGCAGCATGTTTTCATACTCATTTTTTTCCTCTCACTGTTTTATGGAAAAACTATCATAAAACTGAAAAGCAACAAATGAACAAAAGAGAGAAAGAAAACAACAAAGCGAAGACCCTCCAGTTAGTTCTTTCTTACACCTGTTTTCTTTCTCTCCTTCGTTCATTTGCTGCTTTTCGGTTTTATAATAGTTTTCCGTAAAACAGCGAGAAAAACTGTTGCGTGTTCACCAATGATGTTTGGCACAGAGATGACGGCTCTACCTCTAACTGATTACCTTTAATGACTGCAAGCGCCTGAATGTCATCCAGGGTCGATCAGACACGCTGAACCGTTTCTTATGTAATGGGATGCGCTAACTTGCCATGGACCGGCTTTGTGCTCAGCGGGGAGCCGCTCCCGGGATGCCTGTGTCCTCGACTCGGACCCCGGTTCCTGGGCCCCATCACCCTGAGCACAGAGAGGCCATGGTGAGCGCAGGGGAGGCCCCGGCTCCTGGGGCCTCCAGGGCACCCCTGCCCCTGCCTTTCAGAGGAGCAGCGGCTGCAGGAAAGCACCCCATCCTCAGCTGCTGCTGGACTCAATGCTCGTCCATCCCCCAGTACCACTCCCCTCCGCCCCCCATTCCATGGTTTCAAGAGCAGGAGACGGAGGCTGCTTCTCAGAAGCTGGAGAAAGAGAACCAACGCGCCTCCGCCCTCAGAAGTCTAAGTGACTCCCATGTGACTCCGGCTGGCACTTCACCCAGGGCGAGCTGAGGGCCTCTCCAGGCCCTTCCCTCTGCAGCGGTGGCCTTGGCCTTGAAGCGCCCCCCTCCCCAGCACCTGGGAGGCCGGCCCGCGGTGCGTCTGGCTCTGCCCGGTGCCTGGGCGCTCGGCCGCATGAAAAGGAGCCGCGGCTGCTACATCTCGGGCCCGAGCCTGTGCTTCAATTACATTAATGGACCCACTCAGCGCCCCCCTTTCAGACGCGCCCGGTGCATTCATTAGGAGGCTCTGAAGTCTCAAGATGGTACGTCGTGGCATGAGCCGGGCACTCGCTGCCCGCGGCCTCCCTTCCCTGCAAATCAAATCGTTAATGAGATCGCCGCCCCCGTCCGGCGCTGCATCCGTATTTCGGGGCGAAGGGAGAGAGGCCCTCTGTGCTGGCGGGAGAGCTTTTATCTCCATCGGTGGAGGATTCTGGGCACACGGCGGGGGGGGGGGGGGTCCTGGAATGACACAGTATTGACAGACCCTCGCAGGCTGTTCCTCGGAGCTGAGGGGGCAGGCGAAGCTGTCTGCGCTCATCTAGAGAGAAGCAAGTGGCAGGCTTGCCAACGTGCTGGGTGTGGGGGGAGGGTACTGATCAGTACTGCAGTTGTAAGCATCACGGGGAGGCGGGCAGTGAGATTTGCCGGAGTTTGATGTCCCTGGAAGGGAGGCGGGGTTTAACACGGAAATCACATTACAGTATTTCGCTGCTGCGGTTGTTTCTAAGTGACTAAGTGACTAGTTGTCTACACTCACTATACATTTTTCATTTGTATTTTGCTTATACAGTGGTACCTCGAGATAGGAGGCAGCTGGTCGATGTTTCTCTCTCATCGATCTTTCTAACTCTCTATCCCTCTCCCTTCCTCTCTGTAAAAAAGTCGATAAAATAGCTAAAACCAGTTTGGCTCGGTGGATAGAGCCATGGCCTGAGGACTGAAGGGTCCCGGGTTCGATTCCGGTCAAGGGCATGTACCTTGGTTGTGGGCACATCCCCAGTAGGAGGTGGGCAGGAGACAGCTCATCTATGTTTCTCTCTCATCAATGTTTTTAGCTCTCTATCCCTCTCTCCTCCTCTCTGTAAAAAGTCAGAGAGAGAGAAGAAACATCAATTTATTTAGAAGGAAAAATGAAGAGACTTAGCCTGGCGCGATAGCATAGGATGTGGTGGGCAGAGGATGCCTGCTGTGATTGTACACTTGAAACCTGTAGTTTTTGAACCAATATCACCCAATAAACTCAGTTAAAACTGAAACATTTCCTTTCAAATGCTGACAGAGGCTTCTGAAAGGGCGTTTTCGCTGCACGAACTTCCTGGTAGATGCAAGTCGGGGTGCCCGCGAAGCTTGGGGGGTGAACGTAGTGTTGGGGTGCACCGACTCCCCCACGTGGACACTGTCCTTCCCGGTCACAGAGAGCCCTTCACCCCTTCCTCGGGGCGAGCGTGAGGCCGCTGGCTGCGTGTACGTTCCACCTGTGGACACAGGAGCGCAGGCACTGCAGAGCGGTCTGGAGGGAGACCTCGCCAGGAATTGGGCCTGAGCGTGGGGTCAGTGGCTCGGAGCTGCCCCGCGGTGGGCACCGGGCTTCCCTCCCTTACGTCCTGGGTGCCCGCTGGCTGGCCTGCGTCAGGGCACCGCCCGTAAGTAAGCACGCGGCCAGTGTTGGCTCCGCTTGCCGGCTGCTTTGCCTCCGCTCTGCGAACGGGCGTGTGGGTTAAACTGGGAAAATGGATCCCTGGCTCACAAAGTGGAGGAAAGAAACGCACAGCGTAAGCCGCTGGAAAATGCGCTCACAGGCAGACGCTAAATTACAAGGAATTCCAAATTACACGCTGTGTCCTGTGGGCCTCTGATTATGGGCTGTGTCTGAGTCTTGTTTCCTCAACGTCTACGAGGCACCGGTCAGCCGCGTGCCCTTCTCGGAGGTTTCTGGTCGACCCAGAGCAGCCTGGCAGCTGTGGGAGACATTTAATAAGCAAGTCCTGGCCGCCCGTCTTGATTATAGTGTCAGGGGATGGATCTGCCAGATCTGTGTGGCACGTTTGTGCACGTTTTATATGCTTACCGACCGAGAGGCCCGGGGCATGGAATTCAGCCACTAGGAGGGTCCCCAGCCTGGCTGGCGATCAGGACCGATTGGGGCCTTCTGGCTGCTGACCGGGGCCTCCCTTCGTTCTGCACCGCCCCCGGGTGGTCAGCACATGTCATAGCGAGTGGCCAGTCTCCCGGTTAAACTCCCGCAGGGACAATTTGCATATTAGGCTTTTATATATAGAGAGAACGGTGGTTCTCAACCTGTGGGTCGCGACCCCTTTGGGGGTCGAATTACCCTTTCACAGGGGTCGCCTAAGACCAGCAGAAAACACCTATTTCCCATGGTCTTAGGAACCAACACACTGCTCCTCGGTGTAGCAACGTGTAGCAATGTAGTTTACTGTTGTCCTAGGAAGACTGTTACCCATGCTATACCACGATTCAAGACAAAATTTCATTTATTCGTCATTAGAAATAAATATTTCACAATATATAATTACATATTGTTTCTGTGATTAATCCCTATGCTTTAATGATGTTCATTTTGTAACAATGAAAATACATCCTGCCTATCAGATATTTACATGACAGTTCATAACAGTAGCAAAATGACAGTGATGAAGTAGCCACGGAAATCATTTTATGGTTGGGGGTCACCACCCCATGAGGAGCTGTCTTAAAGGGTTGCAGCCTTAGGAAGGTTGAGAACCACTGATATATATAGAGAGAGAGATGCAAAGTTACTTGTGTTTTAGTTATGCATGGATGTGCTTTATTCCACCCCAAGCACTGCACATTTCTTCAATGAATTAATATATTTGAACACTTAGAACAAGAGAGGCCATAAAGGTGTCTCTACCCCTGGGTTAGCTTCTAGTAGGTGCTATAACTTCATTGTTATAACCAGCTCCCATTCACCAGGTGGGGAGCAGTCTACCGTGGACCACCCAGCCAAGTACCTAACTGCAAAACGGGAGTGTTATAAAGGGCGGACTCCGAACCCTAAAAATAACACAGCAACCTAAGCCATTCAGTGGGCACATTAATTGTTCCTCGGGAGTCTGATGGACGCGAGCAGGTTCCTGTGGGAACTGGAAAGCGGTGGACTTGAGGGGGGTGAGGCCGAGAAGAGGGTAGGAAGTCACCCCCCACGGGAAATCCCATGACATTAACTTCGCGCACCATCCCAGGCGCGCCACAAAGGGTGTCACACCCACGTCCAATTTACAGAATCGAAATCACCACCGAGGTCATCTGTCCACTCTGCGCGAACAGCAGCTCGGGGACCAGAGCTGTCTGGGTAATAAGATGCCCATCATCGGCTGCTGCCCGGGGGTGACCTGCTTTTACCCTCCGCCCCGCGCATCGCCCTGGGGAGTCTCTGAGCGGGGCTCCGGAGGAGGCGGGCAGTGCGGAGGCAGCATGCCAGCAGGAGCCGTCACTGCTGCGTGTCCGGCCCTCGGAGGCCGTGTTCCCAGGGAGGGCGAGCAGCCGAGTGAAGGACAGACAGGCCGTCTTCCCTCTCAGTGATGCCGGGGCGAGAGACGGAAATAGAATGAGAAGGCAGACCATGCTGTACGTCACTGTTCTGTCTCCAGGAACTTTAAGATGAGCGTCCCCATGTCTTTAAAATGCACAAATTGCCGAAACCAGTTTGGCTCAGTAGATAGAGTGTCGGCCTGTGGACTGAAAGGTCCCAGGTTCGATTCCAGTCAAGGGCATGTATCCTGGTTGCTGACCGATGTCTCTCTCTCTCATTGATTTTTTCTAGCTCTCTATTCCTCTCCCTTCCTCTCTGTAAAAAAATCAATGAAATATATTTTTTAAAAGTAAATAAAATATATTTAAAAAATAAAATAAAATGCACCAAATTACAAATATAGCGAAAGGTCCATCGAGCAGAGCTCATCACTTCCATCTCCCTCGGCTGCACAGGAGAAACACCCATTTATTATCCAGGATCTTCATTCTTCCCCAAACCGTTCCATCTTACTACGAAGCTTCTCAACAGCTGCTCTTAGGGTCATATCCACAGTTGCCGTAGCGGTTCCGATATCCGATTTCATATATGGCAATTTCATATATGCTGAGACCTGCCCTGCTTACTGTGTGGGGTGCACTGATGAGTCAACAGAATGCTTTGTGCATGAAAAGTGATAACACAGATAAACAAGTAGAAATGTAAAAAAATCAATGAATATATTTTTAAAAAAGACTATTTCATTGATTCCAATGGTTTTATCCCTTTAGATTGGAAAATGTAACTCAAACCTCAATATTGCAGTCACAGTTTTATAGCATCGATACAGGTTTTGCATGTCCAGGCTGCCCGGGGTCGTATATATTTCTCAGGAAAATGAGACTATGATCACTATCATGTCACTGAAAGAGAAAAATAAATCACTCTATGAACAAAACGACCTTTTTTTGTTCTTGAGGTTAGTGGAGTACAGGGAACAAGATATTATTATAATTGAATGCTGTGAGCAAACTTTTGTTCTCAGTAAAAAATTCCCAAGCACCCCGAAAACACACTGAGGAAAACGGGACATCGGGGAGCTGTGAACGCTGACAGGTGCACAGATAAGGGTTCTGGCACACACAGAACGTTAAGACGGCCACGCCGCTGAAACCCGGAGAGTAACGAACCGAACCCGGGGCCTCACCTGTTTGGCTGCGTGCGTGTGAGGGTGTGTATCGTAGAAATAAAATAACAGGCCTCGTGCAGCCCCGTCTGCCTCGAAGCCGCCAGCCACGGCTTTACCCCATTTGAAAGAAATTGCACCTTCAATCTGAAGGCAATTTTCCGCGGTCCGGTCCGGTCCGGCGTGCGGCCGGGATGCCGCCTTTGATAGCGAGCGGCCGGCGCGCGGGCGGGCTCGGGGAGTCTGTGTGGCTGCCAGCAACGAGGACGTCTGTCTGTGTTACCGCCTTCGCCGCGCACGCCGCGAAATGACTAAATTACAGGTATTTTACATGTGTTTGGCGGCACACGGCAGATGCGGTCCACCGGTATAATTTGTCTCGAAACACCCTGTTTTACAAAATTACAGAAAAGCGCCGCAATTTGCTCCGTGTTTCTTTTTTTTTTTATTTTCTAAGACGATGGCGAAATCTTCAAAGGCCCCGAGGATGTGTCTTCCAGAGAGGAACTTAGCCGGGCAATCAACAATTTTCATCAAAGCCCCGGCTTGCGGGGGAGAGAGCGCCGTTGTGGCTGCAGCATCTCAGCGATGTCCCCCCTCCTCTTAGCTATTTTGTCTTTTGTGTCTTGACCTAATTCGGCCACCAAAGGCACCGGTCCTCGCAGGAGACGAGCCCCGCACGCGCTCGGCTGTGCGCACAGGCACACACACAGGCCGGAGCAGATTACCCGCAATCAGGGTCATTGAGACGAGCAAATTGGTCCTCGGGCCGTGCAGCTGCCGGGGCCTTCGCCTTTGATCCGAAGCCTGCCGAGTCCCAACGACACCCGCGGTTCCCCGTACACCCGGGGGCGACTTCCGATGTCAAAATCCGCGTGGTAAAGCTTGTGGTGACCTCCGTCTCCTTCCTCGCAGAATTACACGTGGACAGCCCACGCCCGACTCCGTGGAACACCCGCTGGCCTGAGGGCACTGAGATAAAGCACGCGGTCATTTGACGTGGGAGATAATGCTCACTCATGTTCAGTGATGACTTGCCATACGTGGTGTCTCTGGCCCGGTTCTAAGTGTGCCGTTGTCTTAACCAGCAGTGAAGACTCTCTGGGTGTTGGGAGATATTTTAGGTTCCTGTGAGTACCTTGAGGGAGAAATTCCGCCGCAGAGTCTGACACTTCGTTAAAGGCAAAAATCACGTAACCGATGACCAAATGGCAGCCTTGAAGTTTTATACAGCGGTGCCTCGAGATACGAGTTTAATTCGTTCCGTAACCTTGAGGCGTGGGAAACGATGAGACGCTCGAGTCGCGGTAAACGGGTGGGTCGTGTGCAGCCAGCCCATCAGCGCGATGACTCCTATCTCAAATGTTGCTCGTATTTCAAAGCAAAAATCGCTTGCTCGACGGCTCGCATCTCAAAAACCTCGTATGTTAGGGCACTCGTATCTCGAGGTACCACTGTATTTGTGAATGTGGCTGAATGTGTAAACTTTATATTCATTTTTTTACTTAGGTTGTCTGTTTAATATTCTGGAAAAATCTATCTGAGTCTCTATTACGTATTGACTAGCGGCCCTGCGCACGCATCCACGTGCTAGTAGCTTGCTGCCACCCTCCTGTAGGTCCCTCTGTTCCCACTGTCCCCTCTCCCATCTCCTAGCTTGCTGCCCTGCCCCCTCCTATAGCTCTCCGCCGCCTGCTTGTAGCTCACTGCCCCACCCTCCTGCTGATCCGTGATCTGGTCTTTACCCAGTCGGCCCTTACGCTTCCTGGCATAATGACCATTTGCATATTACATCTTTATTACATGGGATGGGGCTAAAGTTAAATTCAGTATCTTAACGCGTCACTTTACATGATTCTTCACGTAAAGTGCTTCTGTTACTGAAGACATGGTCAGTCTCTCCTCTTGGGCCTCTCTGAGGTTGGCCTAGCATACAGATGTTTAAAGGGGGCGGTCTATAGAGGCTCCCAGCTTTCCTCGGCTACTTTTTCTTCCCTTGAACGAGAACTCCCGCACCTGACCCTGTGACATGCACACCTCACCAGTCCATCATCCTGAGAAGCTGACGTAGTTTCTGAATTCGTGGTTCCTGACTTGACTTCACCTGTATGTCAGGTAACAGACGGGGACAGTGGGACGGAGTGGCCCAAGGATGTGGCCCTCACGCTGGAGTTCCCCTTTCTGTCCACCAATTAGCCTCGTGGTGTTTGGCTTCTCGCTTAATTTCTCTGAAATTTGCCTTAAAAGAATGACATCAGCCCGTTGTGTTGTTGGGGAATTAATAACCATTCTAGATAAACTTGAATCCAAGGCTACAGGATAGTGATTATGTCAAGCAATGTACATATAATGCCTCACACACAAAACGTATCCAACACGCTATGCGCTGTGATCCTTATTTACAGGCTAGAGGCCCGAGGCACGAATTCGTGCATGGGGTGGGTTCCCTCGGGGTGGCCTGGGGAGATCAGGCCCAGCTCACACCCCCAGCCTTGCAGCCCCCCACCAGGCACTACACCTTGGCCTGGCACTGTCCCCTCACCTGCTACACCATCCTGCCTGTGGGGCGATCGATTGGGACTGCCCTCCCCTCACCCTCCACTCCCTCCGCCCAGCTGCCTCAGCACTGGGAGCCAGGCAGCAGCCCTGCCCCCACCACCACCACTGGTCGCCATCTGCTTGGCATCAGCACCGGCCTCTCGTCTTGGCCTGGTGCCACTCACTCACCCGCTCCACCATCCCCCCGCGGTCCCACTCCAGGTCCCGCACTGCCCCCGGTGGTCAGTGCACCTCACAGCGAGCGGTTGAGTGACCATGTGAGGGGACAATTGGCATAGTAGGCTTTGACTCCACAGGAGGATATCAAAATGGAAGTTCAGGGGAGCCAAATGCTGCCTCCTGCCTTCGATCGACCCAAGCCCTGGGCTTTGGAACCAGAGGCCTCCCTTCTTTCCTGCCGTTACCCCAGAATACTGAGACGCGGGTCAAAGGGGGTGAGCACAGAGAATGCCAGGGGGCAGGAGGGAGGGTGTGGGGAGAGCGGAACGCAGGTGCACTGGTGATGGAAATGTCCCAGGAAATCTGCCTCTCCAAAGAAAGGGGAAGTGGGATTCCCGTGTGACCCGGCAACTCCACGCCGGGTGTACATGCCATAGGACCCATATGGGGCTTTTCAGAAAGGGTTACACGCCCACTTCTCAGGTGGCCGCGTTCTGAGGAACCGCCCGAAAAGTGGAAGTCCTCCAAGGATCCGTTGACGGGAGAATGGAATAACCAACGGTGGCACAGATCTATAGGAATTAAAGCGTCATGTGCTAATTAGACCAGGCAGCTGCACGACCTTCCGGATGACCTTCTGGACAAAGCTGGAACTATGAGGGCCAAGCCCCTTGAAGAAGAAATTTGGTGCATCGGCCTCCAGCAAACATGTAATAGAACATGATTGCACCTGAAACGGGCAGGAAATTATGACACATGAAGCGCACACCCTCATCCGTAAAGACCCCCTGAGCCGTTGACAGAGTTTCTGAATTCATAGTTTCTGACTCGATTTTACGTGTCTGTCATGTGACAGAGGATCAAAGAGGCATCGTGTGAGTGAGATAACATACAAGAGCCCGAGCACTGCATGATTCCGCCTACAGGAGGCGCCTGGCAGAGGAAAACGAATAGAAACTTCCCACCGAATGGCGGTTTCCAGGGGCAGGGGGGAGGGGGGTTGAAGAGAGGGGTGAGGGGAGGGGGAAGGAGGAGTTTCAGTTTTGCAGACTGAAGGAGGTCTGTGGATGGTCGGTGGCGATGGTCCCCTCTCTCCGTGCAAGTGCTTCATGCCACCAAACAGAGCACTTCCACGTGTGCATTTTAGGTGACGTGCACTGTGCCATGATTTGGGGGGGACTGTGGGGGGGATTTGAGGAAAATAACAAGCGCTCTCTCTTTTTTCTTAATTCCAGGGGAGAGAAGAGAGGCATCTCAAACGCCAATGCCATGTTGCCGCCACGGCTTGTGAATGGCACGCACTTTGCGTGTTTCCGACACCCGGGTGCAGAGAGGAATCAGAATCACCGCCAGGTGCCATTTCAGCGCTTTCCCCAGCAGCCTCGGGGTGCGGGCTCCATGCTGGCGGCTTTCATGAGCCGATCAGAACGAGGATAGCCAGGCCGAGCCGCCTGCTCCTTCTCACCCCCCACCCCCAGCCCGGACCCAGGCGGCACCGCCACCGGCTGCGGACCCTCCAGCTGCCGTTTGACAGACGAGCCCTCTTTCTGGAAAGGTGCCATCCGCCCCCCCCCCCCCAATCGCGGATCTCGCCATGAATGTGACCCAAAGGCCCCCGTCTTAACATAGCGTCACTTAACAAAGGCACCTGTCAGGGACCACACGCCAGCTTTCCTGTTGCCATGGAGACCGCCTTGCCTTTTGTGACCCCGAGTGAGAAATGCAGCTCGGTGTCACGCTGCACGCAGAAAGCACTGAGACCACTCCAGAGAGGTCCACAGAGGCGCAGGAGCCGGGCCCGATCGCAGGGGCTCGGTGACACACAGGAGAATATTCTGGGGCCCGGCGAGGTGCCCGCTGCGGGGGAGGGAAGAGCAGAGCGTCAGGGCATCCTGCATCCATGTGCTCAGTCATAAATCAAAGAAGGTGCTCGGGACTTGGCCCTGGAGTTGTGGACTGAAGCTCCTGGTGCGGTTACATGAATGAGAGAGCAGAGGGGGCAGAGCGTGGCACTGCGGTGGCTCGATCTCGGCCTGTACTCCGTGTTCTCTGAAATACATCGCTATTGGTGTCAGAGAGCAAGGGAGAGGGAGAGGGAGATTCGAACATCCAGGATGAGGGAGGATCATGGATCGGCTGCTTCCTGCACACACCCCACCCTGGGGATTGAACCTGCAACCTGGCCTGTGCCCTGACTGGGAATCAAACCTGGGACTCTGTTCCTAGGTCACCACTCAGCCCCCGAGCCACACCGGCCGGCGGTACTACAGGGGATACTGGAGCATGGGAGCCACCGATGGCCCAGGAGGTTAAGGACAGACCACACAGGCTGTGAGTTTGGGGACCAGAGGCGTGTGGAGAGCACCATCACCCCCAGGAAAAGGGACGCCCTGGCGGAAATCATCACACGACTGGCCGTCGCCTGGCCGGCAGGGAGGGGGCTACATGCTTGGGAAAGGGCCCTCCCTGCCCCTGCTGGGTGGCCTCTGCCCGGCCCGCAGTGGGAAATCGGTCTTCTTCGCCCTCTCAGGTCCTCTGCAGATGGAGGGGGGTGGGCAGGAGATAAGAATCCTCGCTCCGTCAGCCTGGCTCAGCTGAACGTCCAACTATGAACCAGGAGGTCAGGGTTTGATTCCTACTGGGGCTCCATCCCCAGTAGGGGGTGTGCAGGAGGCAGCCAGTCAATGATTCTCTCTCATTATTGATGTGGGTAAACAAGTGAAAGACTTAATCATAGTCCTCCCTGATAAAGAAGTGATCTAGAATGGGAGCACCTACTCACCCCTGCAGGCCTGGTTTCCCCCACAACTGCCCTTCCCTGCAGGGCTGGTCCACCCCCAACTTCCCTCCCCTGCAAACCTGGTCCCTCCCAACTGTCCTCCCCTGCCTGCCTGGTCACCCCTAAGTGCCCTCCTCTGCAGGCCTGATCGCCCCCAACTGCCCTCCCCAGGAGGCTTAATCCCTCTCAACTGTCCTCCCCTGCAGGGATGGTCCACCCTCAACTGCCTTCCCCAGCAGACTTGGTCCCTCCCAACTGTCTTCCCCTGCAGGCCTAGTCCACCTACAACTGCCCTCCCCTATAGGCCTGATTGCCCACAAGTTCCCTTCCCTGATGGCCTGATTGCCACAACTGTCCTCCCCTGCTGGCCATCTTGTGGTGGCCATCTTGTGCCCACATGGGGGTGGCCATTTTTGGCCACATGGAGGCAGCTATCTTGTGTGTTGGAGTGATGGTCAATTTGCATATTACCTCTTTATTATATGGGATTAGAACATTAACAAGATACAGTTATGAAATTGTGTTGAAAATACTTCTGTTTCTTCTCTATACATTTGTGGATTTGCCCCATTTTCTAAAATGAATAATGAAATATGTTTAACTAATATAATCCTCCAACCCTCTGTGTGCTCCAATTTTTCAGATGGGGAAATTGAGGAACTGACTGATAATTTGTTTAAAATATAAGATTTATATTTTATTTAAAACAAAAATATAGCAGAATGCCACTCAGTCACAGGTGTGCTTGACTCTGATGAATTAGCCTAATCCGTGACATCAAAGCAGCCATTTGTTGTAGAAACTAATCAATTTTAACACATACTAATAAATTAATTAATAAAGTGCTTAGTCCATCAAATTTGATTAGGATATTCAGCCTCAGCCTACTATAAATCTTTGGACTTGGATGATTCAAGGCTTATGAACATTTTCTAGTTTTAATGTTTGAATAAAAGTGTCTTCCAAAGAGAAAAATAAAAAATGTATTATTATCACTATTGATGTTTCTTAAATGACCTGGAGGACACATAATGTAATAATAAAAGCCAAGGCTAGTGATTAGCTGTTCAAGTACAACCTCTCCCATCGCTGGAAATGCTTTTCTGCATCAATAAGGACATATTATGTAAAATAAATGTCTGGCCTCCGCTTATAACTGGCCTGCCTGTAATTAATGTTATTGAAAAGCTTATAATTGGTCTGCCCATAATTACCATTATTGAAAAATTCTAAGTCCTAACCACATTTTCAATAGAAGGGACTACATTGTAGAGGGAGACAATTTTCTCTTAATTATTTTAACAACTTTATCCATAAGGCTCCAGTTAATAGTATTTGCACTCTAGAATGCTCTACATTTTAAAGTTATATTTAGTAACAGTCTACAGTAGCGTGATTAAAAACTCTGTTATTGGAAGTGTATATTATTATAAGGAATAATCTAAAAATACCTATAAATAACTCTACACTTCAGAAGAACATTGTTCTTTTTTATTCAAAAACAATGCTTTTTGTGCCAGGCAAATGAGTTGTTATAAAACTAGAGGCCCAGTGCACAAACTTCATGCCAGCATAGGCCTTCCTTCCCCCGCTGCAGGCACCCAGGACCCGGGCTTCCCTGGCAGGGAAGGTGGTCTGGAAGGACGTCCGGTCTAATTAGCATATCATGCTTTTATTATTATAGATTTTCAATGAAGCCTCTGGTATTTCCAGAGGCGCATTCATTTAACTTCAACCGAAATTCCGCAGTCTTTGGGAACTGTACAGGAATTTGCCACCTTAGGCTGCAAACAGAATCACAAACTTAATTCCAAAACAAACCTAACATACTTAGCACAGACTGTGATGTAATCTAAGTTAGCATTCCCTTTTATGATACTTCTAATGACTGACTTTTTTTTATCAGAATGGATAGAACTGTCTGTAAACTGGAGGCCCGGTGCACAAAATTCGTGCATGGGTAGGGTCTGTAGGCCTGGCTGGCGGTCAGGGCTGATCGGAGCCTTCTTTTCACTGGTGCTGCCTGCCACCTGCCACCCGCTGCCTTCCTTCACTCCATGCCACACCCTGGAGGTCAGCACACATCATAGTGAGCGGTCAAACTCCTGGTCAAACACCCGAGAAGACAATTCACATATCAGCCTCTCATTAGACAAGGAGATGTATATGTGTGTACATTGTACATTTTTTAGAAACAAAGGCAATTGAAGTCCATTTTTCTGTTCCTTGCTTTTAGGGAAAAGGAGTAAATCAAATATCAAATACTCTGATAGATTTGTATTTTTCCTGTGGAGCCCAAAATTAGTGAATTGGATGTCTAAGAATATTTTATACCAGAAATACATCACGGTAATTAGACATCTGAGCACAAAACCTCCACTCTTCTTGAAGTAGCTTTTAGTTTTATAATGTGCAAAGACTAATGTGGAAGGTCTAATGGCAATGGTGTTATATTAATGGATTTGGTATTAGAAGGAATTACAACTGCTCCAAAATCCTGCTGTAAGCTAAAATAATAAGAAGTGGAATCAAAGTGTATTTTTGGAATGCAAAATAATATACATACTAACATGCTTGCACTGTGTCTGTGTACGTGATATGCATAATTTATAAAGTGTACTTATAGGAATATAGTATTCTAACGATTTCATTTACAATGAATTATCTTTCACGCAAGAACTAAAATGACAAAAATATATTTTACGTTTAATTCCAATTCAAGGTTCAGGATAATTGCATAAAGAGATAAGTGCTAAGACATCCATTACTTAGCATTATTCATAGCTTTCTAACTTATGATTAAAAGTCTCTCAATGGCCTTAATTTTGAAGAATAGTGGCCAACTGAAAGAAGCCATTCCCCTGAAGTATGGTTTTCTACAAAGAAAAATGCTTATGCCCCAACCAGTGTGGCTCAGTGGATAAAGCATCGGCCTGCAGACCGAAGGGTCCCAGGTTCAATTCCGGTCAAGGGCATGTACCTTGGTTGCGGGTACATCCCCAGTAGAGGGTAAGCAGGAGGCAGCCAATGGATGTTTCTCTCTCATTGAAGTTTCTCTCTCTCTATCCCTCTCTATTCCTCTCTGTAAAAAAAAAAATCAATAAAATATATATTTTAAAGAAATAAAAATGCTTATGATGAACAACAAAACTACAACCTATGTCAATAGAAAAGAAAGAGTAATGTGCCCAAAGCAGATAGAGCAAAGCTCGGAAAGGAATGGCAAGTGGCACCTAAAGACCGATTCCCAGGTAAGTCTTCCTGCCACTTTCCCGAAGAGGTGCTGGCGGTGGTCTCGGGGTAACGGCCAGACCCCTCCATCCCAGGCCAAGTGCACATGAGACCCGGCTCCTCTGCTGCCAGCGTGGACTCGTCCTGCCTCCCCTGTTGGGGCTGATCTTTCTGAATTCAGTCTAAATCCCTGCACGGTTGGTGGAAACGTTTTACTAAAAAGAGGTAACAAAACCCAAGCGCACACACTCTCTAGCTCAGTGGTTCTCCACCTTCCTAAGGCCACGACCCTTGCACACAGCTCCTCATGGGGTGGTGACCCCCAACCATGAAATGTTGCTACTGTGATGCATCGTGATGTAAATATCTGCATTTTCCCATGGGCTTAGGCGACCCCTGTGAAAGGGTCGTTCGACCCCCAAAGGGGTCGTGACCCACAGGTTGAGAACCGCTGCTCTAGCTGGTACACAATGGGTCACTCATCTGGCTCCCGAGCCTCGTGCTGAGAACAAAGACCAAGCTGTTAGTGACCCGCATTCTTGGAGTGAGCTCTCTGTAACCGCACAGCTCACATGTTGGCGGTGCCTGTGAGTATGACAATAAAAGCCCAAGTGTCCAGAGAGCTGGTATATGTGGGCCGCACACAGTGCTGGGGGCAGCGCTAGCCAGCCCGTGGGGACGCCCGCAGCGGCGGCTCCTGACCCACCTCTGATTCCAGGTTCCTCATCTGAGCGGGGAGACACACGGTGTCCCTTCCTAAGGGGCCCGCAGTGGCCCCGGCGGGTGGCCTCGATGCCCCGCAGGGGAGGGGGCCGGGCCCACAGCTCTCTCCTTCGGGGCCCCCCAGGGTGCACTGAGCTCTGCAGGCTGCCTCCCTGACCCGAGCGGGAGCCGGAGCAGCGGTCTGACCTGCAGATGGACCCGCTGCCCTGACGTTTGCACCCCCCAGAACAGTGGTTCTCAACCTTCCTAATGCTGCGAATCTTTAAGACAGCTCCTCACGTGGTGGTGACCCCCAACCATAAAATGATTTCCGTGGCTACTTCATCACTGTAATCTTCCTACTGTGATGAACTGTAACGTAAATATCTGATAGGCAGGATGCATTTTCATTATTACAGATTGAACATAATTAAAGCCTAGGGATTAATCACAAAAACAATACATAATTATATATTGTGAAATATTTATTTCTAATTACAAATAAATGAAATTTGGTCTTGAATCGGGGTGTAGTGTGGCGAACAGTCTTCCTAGGACAACAGCAAACTACATGGCTACACTTTGCTACACCGAGGAGCGGTGTGTTGGTTCCTAAGACCATGGGAAATAGATGTTTTCTGATGGTCTTAGGCGACCTCTGTGAAAGGGTCGTTCGACCCCCAAAGGGGTCGCGACCCACAGGTTGAGAACCGCTGCCCCGGAAGGAAGAGCTCCCTCACGTCTGAGAGTAACCAACATCTGTTACCCCCCAGGAGGCCCCTCAGAGCACAGGGGCCCCAGGTCCCTGGCCCCGGCTCCCAGGAGCACCCAGACACCTCCCAGCACAACAGGGACCAGGCAGCTCGGGGACCCGGGCCCGGCCTCCGGGCTCCAGAAACCAGGGACCTGTTCCCTGTCCTGATACGACTCGAGGGCCCCTCACGCCTTGAGACACGGGATCCCCCACTTCCCCAGCCTGGCTGGACCTCCGGGCCTATGGGAACGTGGCTCTCTCCGATGCTCCCCCCAACCCTCTGCAGCGTCTTCCCTGGCCCCCCAACCCGATGAGCCAGTAACCCCCTGAGCCAGGCCCTCAGGAGCATCCGCTGCTCCTTCTTGGGGGCAGGCAGGGAGGCAATCTGAGGTGGGGGCCATTACGGGGACCCCCCCTCAGCACCACCAGCCCCTCCTTGGGCTTCGAGGGGGAAGCCAGGAGCAGGCTCTTCTCCACAGACCATCCTGCCCATCATGCATGAACCGAACCCCAACTCACCCCAGCTCTGCTTTCCTATGGAGAGGAGCAGACACTCCCTCACCCCCCCCCCAAACCCCAACACCCCATTGACACTCTGCACTTTATGGTTGGTTCTTAATTGGGGACCCCATCCTCCACTCCTCGGAGTCCTTGGAGAGCCCCCTGGAGGACTGCAGAAGAGGAGCCGTGTTTGTGGGGGACAGTCCTCTGCCCCAGGGTGAGTGGAGAATCCTAAGGAAACCACGTGACGTTTCTGTAACCATTTCAGGCGATTTCATCAAATCCCATTCGTCAATCTTCCGGAGAGACCCTTTGGCAGAAGGTCACTTCCTCCCGGGAAGGGGTTCTCCTCATCCGTCCTGAAGTGCAGGGGCGGGGGGCGAGGTGGGGGTGGGGGCGGCAGATCAATGAGAGGCAGCAGCGACCCAGAGCCCTCGGGTCCACGGGAAAGTCCTTATTGACTCAAACCAGGCACAGGAGGCCAGTCCCCAGCACACAGACCCCTTCCACCCTGGGCAGTGAAGAGTCCAAGCAAGGACCGCACCCTGTATCTGTGTCAGCGGTTTGCAGGAAGACATGACATTATCAGGTGCTTTTTAAAGGCGATCCTCGGGCAGGTTCCTTAAGTCAGGTTAAGGGACATCCGTCCTAATGGAGCAGCAGAGACTCGATCACCACTGCGGTCCTGCCCAGGAGGTGTGAACGGGAATATCCACAATGCCGAGAACTTTCCTTTCCTTCCAGGTTACCGAAATACTTTTAAACGAAACGGCATGACACCATATGATATATATTCTTCAAACATCCTCTTCTGTTTTTCAGTTCTAACAGTTCCTACCATAGGAATGGTATCCAGAAGTTAAATATCCTCCTATGTTTACACAGTTTCATGACTTCAGGAAGTTAATTTTTCTTCTGACATAAGCAGCAAAGTTATTTTATTTTATTTTTAGCAAATGAAGACTGCAGCAACGGATAGTGAGCAAATGAAATGCCTTTCATTCCCAGTGCTCCATTTGCATACCCTTCCGTCACGTTAAGAAGCCCTCTGACAGAAATGAGGCACCTCACTGGAATGGAAACATTTATAGATTTCTCTTTCAAAGAATAACTCCTCAGAGATGACTCACATCGCCATTACCACCCGCTCTGGCTCTGCATTGCCAGGATTATTATGTTGCTTCACCAGCACATGCAGGGAGAAGATGGAAAAGTCTAGAAAGAAGACCAGGGCTCAATTCCAGCATGTGGAGCGTAGCTGCCTCTGAGATATCCCAGGGAAGATGGATGGCCGATTAGAGAGCTGGAATCCAGAGAACTCAGGGCCAGAAACAGATTTCAGAAACCGGTGCTCTAGAAACAGTAACTGAAGCCATGGGCGTGGATGAGATATCCCCATAGAAAAAGGGGGAATGAGAAAAAAGTCAGAAATACACGTTAGGACTTCCGACGTTGAAGAACCAGATAGAAGAGTGTGAGGTGGAGAGAGGACAAAAGCAATGGCCCGCGTGTAAGGAAAGTGGAAAACTTGCCCTTGTCAATGCCAAAGAAAACAGTTTATGAAATGGAAGACTCACTCCAATGCCGTTAAAGACCAAGTACCATGAGAAATGAAAAGCTGATACACTGGTGGATCAGAAGGCCGGAAAGACTATTTCAGGAGAGTGATCAGGATGGACAGAAGCGGAGGAAATAAATATGTAAAGTGCACAGGCACAACCACTACACTCTCCCCTTAAAGGTTGTAATTAAAGGGGAGAAGTTGAATAGCAGTTGGAGGGCTGGGTTTTGTTGCTGCTGTTATTTGCTGTCTTGGGAGGGAAGGGAGTGGAGTTGAGGAGGAGCCTTCAGTGGACAAAGAGAGGAGTGAAGTCAGTAACTGAAGAGAAGCTGGGTCTGGTCACTGTTGTAGGTCATTCTTACGCCAGGAGCTCCTCTTGTGTCCTCCCAGACTCATGCTGGGCTTCGATGGTGAGGTTTCAGGGGGCAGGACATTTGTTCTTACGGTTTTCCATCCCGGGGGAACTTCTCTGATGGCCATGGCCTTTGGGGCACCCCGTAGCTGTGATGACCAGGAGATGACGTGGTGGTTTGGGGGTACGTCAAGTGAGTTGTGCCTCTGCTTCCCCAGAGCTCCCTCAAAATGGTTAAAAGCCCCATTTCTCAACTGTTTGCTACGCTCTCTTCTCCAGACAGAACACAGCCAGATGATCAGGTGAGAAAGCACATTCTTCAGTGAAAAAAAGTGCGTGTCCTCAAAAGAACAGCTGAGAGAACACAGAGAAGGTGCCTCTGATTTTCGAGTCCCTGTGGCTACAGACTTGGATCTTCACGATGAGTATGTCCCCTCTCCTTTTTCTCTCACCTCACATTTTCAAGTTTTCATACCTACCCCCTCACGCACCCTCAGAAAATCCTTTTTTTCCCCCATAAACTGTTGTCCCTCCTACACCATTCTTATTTTCAACCTTAGTCTCTCTGGCTCCCCGAGTGCCGTGTTTCCATGTAGCCCCAGTGACCATGGAAGTTCTCCATTTCTTGCGATTGTAAACAGGAAGTGTGTGGCCTCACCCATGAGTGAGGGTGAGGGTAGGTGCCCCCATTCTAGACCACTGTCTTATCAGGGAGGGCTAAGTTTTTCCAAAAAAGCAAACCCACTGTACGCCAGGAACAAGCAAACCCACCGTACCCCAGGAAAGATGATCGCTGTTACAGGGGTTGATACAGTCTAATCTCATCTGAGTAGACTACGCCATTCTTTCTGTGAACATGTGGAAGATCGGTCATCACGGATGAAGAGTGTTACCAATCTATACTGATGCTTAACTTTCTTGAGCACTGGTCAGCTTCAAGATAATCGAGTAGGTGAATAGTTTTGCTCACTCAGGGTTGAGGTTTTGACAAATTGATAATATCAAAAGCAATAATGTCAATGAAACGATAGACAATGGAGCCTAGGTCAAATGTGAATAAAAATAAAAGGTGGAGGGGGCTAGATTGGTAGAAAGAAGAGAGACCCCAAGGTGTTAAGGGAAGTCTCAGTGGGGCGGTTGAGCTCGTAAGCAGGAATAATGAGGACGTTTTACCAGAAAATCTCATGCTTCTTCAATGACCTGGAGTAGCAGAGCGGTTTGGGGAGTTGACAGTGGTCAGCAGGTGACCTTGGTACTGCGGATGACGTAGAGGTCAACACACGGAGAAGGGGGGAGGTCAGAGATTTGGGTGAATCACTCATGTGGTGATCAACTCGTCCAAAGATGAGAGTCAAATGCCAAAGTTGACATTTTATAGAGAGCAGAGCATTAGCCCAATGAGGAGGTGCTGTTGCTTTATTTTAAGAAGGTGAGTTGAGGAATTGTTGTCTGAAGAAGGAATCAAGAAAAAGGAGCAGACCACACTCTCTTCTAAGCCATCAGTCAAATCAGAGAATACAGGATAACTGAGAAAAGCTAAGAACATCGAAAGAAAACCTAAGATGTCCCACAGAAAACACTATAAGTAAAATGTTGGCATGTCTTCCTTCAAATTCAGATACCTAGTTGTTTAGCTAATTAGCCAAATTAAATATAGAATGGACATGTGAAAGCATTTCTGGATAACTTTCCTTGTATCTAAAAAAACAGGGCAACGGTCATGAGGACTTGAGTAAGAGCATCATCCCGAGATGCTGTGTGTCTGGGGCAGAAATTCCAGATAAAAGCTTCCCTCGTCAGCCCATGAAATGCACAGCTCACCTGGAGGAGACACGGTCAATTAGCTTTCATAGCCCGGGTGTTAGGGAAGATTTGTTCAATGATGACACCCTCATTTTACGGAATCAATACCACGAGGTGTTTTACAATGAAATGTCTCTCTCTAGTGAGTAATTTACAATAAATAAGTCCATAAATCTATCAAGGCAGAAAATAAAGCCCCTTTACGAGTCCGGGAATCTATAAGATCCGCATCGGTGAAGATCAGCAAGAACTTCTGACACCCAGGTTCCAGGTCAGCAAACAGGGCACCGGAGCTTCGGGAGTGAATGTGGGGGAGGCTGGGCGGAAGGACCCCCTCCCTCGGAATCTGGGTGGACCCTAGGGAAATCTGGGCACAAATGGCAAAGGTCTAGGCAGCAAGAATGGGTTATATTTTGGGGAACATAATCGGTTCCCTGGACATGCTCTTACGTCTTGTCCTTCTTAGCTGCTGGTGAAGGATGCTTTTCCCAGAGTTTAGCTCTCTGTGTCGACTGTAGCCACTTACTAGTAGTATGACCTTGAACAATTTGCTTAACGATGCCTCAGCTTCCTCACTATAAAATACGCTAATAAAAAAACAGGCTCCTGTGATTAAGAATCAAATGAATTCTTCTGTGCACAACACTTAAAACTGAAAACAATGCCAGGCACAGAATAAGCCTCAATAGCTATAACCAAGTGTCACTACTTTCTTTTCACTATTAATAATAGCAAGAGACCAGAGAAGCAATATTATACACAATATTTCAACAATGAACTAATAAAGTTTACAGTATTTTCAGGACTCTGTGTCCTTTTTTGAAATATCTAAAGTCAATTTTTGAACCAAGGTTATTGATCTCAGAAATGCCACCTGAAAGAAAATGTTCAATTTTCCGAATGAGAAGTGGGACAGCTTTATGTGTAAAACGCTGAAGGGACCTAGACACGGAGCCTCTATTAAAAGCAGGAGGTTTGTTGACATTACAGACCCATAGATGAAATGATCCAGCTACATGAGATTTGGGGGCTCGGCGTCCATTGGGGGACATTCGTCAATTTCCTCTTGCTCATTCAACACGAGGTCCTGGACCTTTTACCCCAACCAACGCTTCGTACCTGCGTCGGCTCACCTCCTAGAAAAGCACAAATCATCGTTTTTTATTTCGCTTGTGCTCATTCTTTCTCCCAGCAACCTGACTACATCATGGCCCCGGAGGATTACAGAAATAAACATCTGATTAGAATTGATGACATGTCAGGCCCTGTTTTAAACAACCCGTGGACACGACCCCGTGAAGTCCCCGCGTTCCGATGGAAGGACGAAGGGGTGGGAGAAGTCGCCTGTAAACCTCGACTTCCTCGAAGCCAGGATTCCGGCATCTGACTCGAAGCGATCTTTCAGAGATGCCACCCACCAGTGACCCCAAGTCTCTCCACAAGGCTCTGCTGGGTGCGCCACCCTGCCAGCCTCCCCGGCCCCTGACCTGGAGCCACTCCTGAAGCTGCCTCAGAGGCCATCAGTCAAGGCGACCGGGACGGGACTGCCATGTGAGAACCTGTCACCCACCCTCCGCCTCCCATCCCCCGGGCAGCTGGGCTGGTTTGCTCAACTGCCTGCAGCCCCCCCTCTGGGTCCCTTAACTGCAAGGCCACCTACCGAGTGCGAGGCCCTTATGTGGCCGTCAAGCTGCCGGTGGCATTTGCAGTTAGGGGAACAGCGGTGCAGTGCCACTGCGTGCACTGTTTGCTGCGCTGTGAGCCATGATCTCCTGTCCATTGATCTACCACAGCAGTTCTCAACCTGTGGGTCGTGACCCCTTTGGGGGTCGAACGACCCTTTCACAGGGGTCGCCTAAGACCCTCGGAAAATGCAGATATTTACATCACGATGCATCACAGTAGCAACATGTCATGGTTGGGGGTCACCACCACATGAGGAACTGTATGCAAGGGTCACGGCCTTAGGAAGGTTGAAAAGCACTGCCTTAGAGGATGGCGATTCTGACTTTCCCTCTCGGCTTCTTCTCTGTCCATTCAGCATGTGCATTGCACTGTGCACTGTGCACAGACGAGAGGCTGTAACTACATGCCTGGGGTCATTTCCCAGGTCTAATCACAGCTGGTGGTAAAGAGACACGGTCCTGCCGGCTCCTGGTGAGGAGTGGCCCTCCACCTGCGACACCTTGCTGAACTAAAAGGGTCCAATGCCAAGGCGCCAAGCTCCTGGTCAAGGTCAAAGTGCACCGAGCTGGGAGCAGCGGGCGCAATGCGGACACTCACTTCCGGTTCCCCCTGTGAACGCCTTTCAGCTCTGGATCTCAATCATGTTTTTTTCCTCCTAATGGGCAGCTCGTCCTGCTGACCTGAAAGTGGCAACAGCATCCCTCAGATCCATTACTTCCACAGCCGAGACCCCAGCGGGCGGCTCCCTCTCTGCCTTCCGATGAAGACATTATTTTCTCACCTGCCGGCGCGCCTTAGCGGAAAACGCGGCTCCTGCGAAAATTAGGGCCGTAGGAGGTGAGCTGACGGAAGGAGGCCGCGCTCTTTCACCAGGGGCAGCCTCTCCACATCCGGGGAGCAGGTGGCTGGGTCTCACAGAGCAGCGCTGCCTGTGCCTCGGTACCACCTTACACGCGAGCTAGAATGCCCACCAGATGCAAGCTCTGCCATGTCCTTGTAGCGTGAGCGGCTCTGATCCTGACCTGGAAGCCAGCATTATACCAGGTGGGGGAGGGAGGGGTCCCTAAATACCAGGAAACAAAAAGCAGAGGCCTTTCCCCAGGAGTCTGCCCAGCTCTCCTCTGGATGACTCACCCCTTTGTTGAGGTACCAGTGCTTGCATTGGGGGCCCAGGGGAGGATGCTCAGATGCAGCCGTTCTACTCAAAGCACAGGCCAGTCCACCTTCCACCTTCCACGCCTGGATCTGGAAAACGCCCCCTGGCCTCCACTCCCACACGTTACATCCGCCCTCTCACAGACACAGTGTCCCAGCAAAGACACTCTGCAGAGGGAGACGACGGTCAACTGCACCCTCACTTGGAATCCCCAGTTCTGCTGCATCAGTCAGCGGTTAAGCAAGCATGGCCCTTATTTCCAGAAGCTCTGGGAGTGTTGATAAACATGGAAGGAAGCTCCAGGGGTATTGATAAATATCTTAATATCGCTATTGGAAACAGAGTGATCATAAGTGTCAAAGCACAGCGATCATTTTACGCAGATGAGCTTCGTAGAGACGAGGTGTCTGCCGAAGCACATCTGAGTCTGTGCCGAGCTCCTGTCTCCGGTGAGAGAGGCCCAGGAGTGGCCTAGCAGACCTCGGGGCCTCGGGCCTCACCACTGATGGATTATGGGAACACAGACGTGGGGTTCGGGTTACTAATTTCAGAATCATCATATGCAAAGGTATATAATTATACAGAGTTAAGCAAAAGCAGGCTTACAGCTGTGAGTATGTGAAACAGGAGTTTATTCTTGTATTAGTATCTATTACTTACTAGCGGCCCAGTGCACAGATCCATGCGCATTGAAAGGAAATTAATTAGAAGAAATATGTTAATATCGCTATTTGTCCTTTCTGTATAATAAAAGTCAATGAAATTCATGATCGACAAGGACAGATGGAAACACACGGGTGCGATTGGCACCAGCCAGAGCTTTATATATGTATTGTGCATGCGTGGAGTCAACGTAGCCCTTTATAGGTATAGAATGAACTTGCTTCATTAGACCTGCTTTCTGATTCCGCTAAACTTTTTCCAGCCCAGTGAAGTACCCCAACTTCTCTTTCAGGCAACTGTCAGCAACACAGCGGTAAACAGCAACATGCAGTGGATTATTATTGTAGATCACACAGGGCGAGCAAAAGGGTAGAACATTTAACTGCAGCAGTGAGAAAACCTGAAGTCATTTTCAAGGTCCACCATTTCTTACTTCTTTTTAGCCGGGTCAAGTTTCTAAGCTTTCTAAATCTCCCTTTCCCAGCTAATGGAAAGAAAGTAGGATTCCATGGAGTCTCCTATCCACCTACTCCAGGACTTCTTTGAGGATCAAATGAGATGAGGCACGGGAAAATGCTTCACAGGCGTTTGGTTCAAGTGTAAAATGTTTCCACCTGGCTATAAAGCCAACCATCTTCCTGCGCTGAAGAAACTGTAAGGAGGCTCGTCACGAGGGGCAGGAAGCCAGGTGTTGCTACCTAACATCATTATCCAGGACACTTCGCATATCAGCCTTTTTTATAGAGAGATTGTTATTGATTTCCACATGAACCACTAAAAACCTGCTTTGCCTTCCTCTGTGTATTCCTCCTGCAATATTTTACGAAGATTAAATGGCAGGATACAGATAAAAACCCCGTGTGGAAAGATCTTGCAGATAGAATGCCCTCAATAAATGGCAGGTAGAGGTTTTCTTCAGTTCTATCCTCTATCCTTTCACATTTTATCTTTTCTACGTTGGCAATTCCCCTTATGATTCATGCAAAAGAAATGTGTCCTCTGTCAGGCAATACTCACTTTCTCATGTGAAAGAAGGAGATTATGTGAAAGTCTTTATTAGTCAAGAGAAATGAACAAAACTATAATTTTTGCATTCCACTCGGTGGATATATCAGTGAGTAACTACTGTACAGTCTAAGAAAATTCTAAGACTCTATGGCTTAAATCAGTTGCTTGTTTATCCCACAATTCTATAGGTGGTTTAGGCCCTGCTTATAAGAATCAGCTGGTCTTAGCTAGCCTGGCTAATGACTCGGGGTCAGCTGGCAGGTCAGGTCTCAAACAGCTTGTCTAGAATGACCTCAGCTGGGGCTGGTCTCTATTCCATCTTCCCCCACCCCCAGCAGGTCTGTCTTAACTCTTCTCATCAGGGAGGAAGGGCGAAGAGAGAGAAAGAGGAAGTGGATGATGGCAAAACCCCTTGGAAGTCATGCTCGGAAGCAGTGTTCCTTGCTTCTGACAGTGTATGTCAGCCAACGCAGCTCACACACCCTGGATTCAGGGAGAACATGACGCAATTCTACCCCTGGAAACGAGGCGCTACACAGTGACCGTAAGAGTAGATACGCTTGGAGGAATAAAATAATTGTAGATTGATATGGTTCAATCCCAATCGACCAAACTGGGGTTTTAGCATCAAGTAAAATATTTACTTCAATAGTATAATTCGTTAGAATTAGTTCTATTAAGATGAAGCACAGGATTTTTTTTTTAATCTTAGATTTTTCATCTATAAAGCAAAGAGTTATCACAGACCCAATTTTATTTTTCAGACAAAATGCTTCTCAACCCAAAGAGACTTTCCCATGGCGTTGGGAGTTGAAGACAGAGCAAGACAAACTTTCCCTTTCCTTCTTAAAGAATCACCGATTTAAATATCTCCACAGGCCATTTTCTTTATCTCAGAAGACTAGTCTTGAGTTCTTCACTTTTCTTTATCTACATACTCTTTCATTACCACATCCATTTACAGGCACCCATTCACATATTAAACCAGAATTGCTTCTTGCATTTTATTTCTTCCTAACGACCAAGTTACTTCACTGTGCATGTCCTGAAATTCCCCACATCCCGTTTATATTGGCTGTCCTACCTTGCTTCCTACCGAGATGGAGTAAAATAAATTGGCTTTGCTCCGGCCTGAAACAGCCAGTAAATAAAACATACGGAAAACCAGGTCTTCTAAGACAATGAACATTAGTCAGTGAAGGTCAGTGACCCCTGATCCGGTAACGAGAGAGGCAATATCGATACAGACTCTACTGATGTTGAAAATATAAAAGTGACTGTAATGAATAACATTATGCCAATAAACTGGACAATGTCAATAAAATTGAAAGACACAAACTAGCAAAGTTCACGCACAGCAGCAAGGCCTTCAAAATCAAGGCATCCCTTTCCCCATCCTCAAAGCCAACAATGGTGGGTCAGGTCCTTCTAACCTTCTGGATCTTTCTGATCTGCTCCTTCTGGGAAAAAGTGACTACCTAAGACAGAGGTTTAATCGGGACAACACACTCATCAATCTGGTTAAGCCAAGTGCACATAACTTCACTAGGGAAATAACCAAAGACCTAACCTGAAGATAGGTTAAAAGAAGTTACCCATACAGAAAGATAAAATCAATTAATAATAATAATAATAATAATGACAATGATAACACAATTAAGAACTAGAGCATTCAAACGCTTTGAGTCAACATCCAATGGCATAATCCACAAAAAAACAAAAAACAAAAACAACACCAGAATTCTAGAACAGGAAGCAGAAATATTTGAAGAAACAAATTGCCAAGCATTTTCCAAAGTTGATAATAACCAGCCAGAGACCCAAGAGCTCAGCGACACGGCACAACATCAAACCAACTGTCCTCTCTCCACAAGGACACGTATCGCACCAAAACCAGAAAACCTGAAGGCAGCCGACGGAAAACAACACGCGGCCAACGGAGCAATACGAATAAAACCACAGCGCACCTACCCCAAACCATGCCGGCGAGCACGACAGCTGATACCACCAACTGCTGAAAAGAAGAAAAAAAAGTTTGTCAACAAATCATAATGCTGCTCCCAGGAATACGCTTCACATACACTTCCCCAGTGAACTAAAAGGCTCGGATGAACACAGTGAAAATGTATTCCTAGAAGACCCCCCTGGCGGGAAAGGTTAACGCCTCGGACCAGACAGGACCTGGAATCTCTATGAAGAAATGAAACGCCCTGGACATGGGCATTAGCCATAAGGCTCCTGATTATATTATATATGTAAATATGTGACTTTAATGTAATATAGCAGTCTACAATATATAAGGTATTTTATATAAAATATTTTTATTTTATATAAGGAGAGAGAGAGAGAGAGAGAGAGAGAGAGAGAGAGAGATGGCAAGATGGAGAGACAGAGCAATGCACCATAAGGAGTTGGCTTACGTGATGTAGAGGCAGAAAGTCCAGAATCTGCAGCGTGGATCCAGGAGGATGGTCGGTGCAGCTCTGATCCAAAAGCATAATCTGGGGGAGACCTTTTCCTTGCTTGGGGTGGTGGCTTTCGGCTCCATTCAGGCTCCAGCTTCCTGGCTGAGGCCACCTACAGCACAGAGGACACCTGCTTCACTCCTCAGTCACCCACCTCGCCTGTCAGCTGAGCCCAGAGTCACAGGTCAGTCCGGCTAAGAGCAGCGAGTCTGATTCTTCCAAGCGGTGCCTTAAAAAATAACCTACTCCTAGCAGCCTCGTACAAAAACTTAAGACAATTAAAGTCCACAAGTGGAGTTAATCATAACACCCTCTAAAACAAAACTAGCGGCAATGCACGGAGTGTTTAGAGAACACAGAAAAGCACGTGTGTAATAAAAACAGCACACAGAATGAGGAACAAAAAATGTAAGTACGTGAGGTCCTTTCACAGCACGTGAGGCAAATAATATCCATTAAAGGCAGATCATAATAAAATGGAGTGGAGTGTTACAAAACTTGGGAAATCCCTAGAATACCTTGGCGGGGTATAAATAATAGTGGAAAAATGTAAAATCATAAATCAATGCTTAATCGACTCAAAGGAGGTGAAAGGAAAGAAAAATAAAAAGACTGAATAGCAGAAACAGACACCATGAATTAGAAGACATTATTTTGAGATAATAATTCTCTCCTATTTGACTATATATTTGAAGTGCTCTCGATCCGAATCCAAGCACAATCTTTGGTAGAGTTACACACGCCGATTCAAAAATATTAAGTGGAAAAAAGAAACTAGAATTGCCAAAAATACAAAAAAAGAAAAGAACAAAATGGTAGAACTCACCAGAACAGATTTCCATGTACAAAGAGGTGCTGTTGGCGAGCGTGACCACTGAAAATGTTAGCAGAGTCGAGAACCCAAAAATACACCCACACTGACCCTGCCAACTGATTTTCTAACAAAATGCAAAGGCAATTCAATGAAACATAAAAAAGAAGATATTTTCCAATTAACGTGGCTGAAAAATATCGGCCATCTATTTATAAATAAATAAAAACAGAATACTAAACGCTCGAAACCTCGTACGTTAAGCAGAATGCGCTCCACGCCACTCAGAGAGCTGACAGAAGACATACATGCTGAGTTTCTAGCAGAAAACATGAAAGAAACCGTTCTGGCCTTGGGCTACCAGAGTTCTTGCACCCGTCACCGGCCGCGTGGCCGTGGAGGGGGAAACGGACAAACGGGGGTCCCAGCGCTGAGGCCGCACTGGGGGTCGGGGGCCGCCGTGCAGGAGGAAGGAGGGTCCCTGGCCCCGTGCCGGGAACTGGAGGCACCAGCCGCCCTAACCCCGAGGCACAGCTGGACAGACAGACAGGAGGACAGGCAGGACGCAGGCAGGCCCCGCCTAGAGTGGGGGAAGCAGACAAACGGGGGGCTTACCGGGCAGAGAGCAGCAGACACCCCCAGAAGCGGCAGCGGGAGGAGACTCCCCGCTCCTGGAGGCCAGCGCGCTCAGCAGGCAGCCCGGCCCGGGAGGGAGGGAGGCTCCAGGCCCGGCCTCTGCACTGGGAGACGAGTCACCGGGAGCGGGACGGACCCCGGGGTCCCCAGGGGAGAAGGTGCCTCAGCTGCGGGCAGGAAGCGCGCTGTTCCGAAGCTTCCCGGCTTTTCCTCAGTCAGCCCCCCCCCCCCCCAGGTGTGGCTGCTTGGCCGGGGCGGCCTGCGGGCCTGAGGCCGGGCTGGGCCGGGGCCGGGGTAGGTGGCCGGCTCCACTGGCTGGATCCCGCTCTGGGGGGGAGGGAGGGCTGAAGGTCACAGCCCAGAGGCGCAGACTCACTGACAGCGAGGCTCCTCAGGGCTGTGGGACCCCTGACCCCAAGGGCCTCGCCCAGCCCTTCCTTTACCTGGTGCCTCGCGCCTGTCAGGAACCAATGACAGGAGGATGTACCTGTCAGGAACCAATGACAGGACGTACCTGTGAGGAACCAATGACAGGACGTACCTGTCGGGAACCAATGACAGGACGCACCTGTCAGGAACCAATGACAGGACGCACCTGTCAGGAACCAATAACAGGATGCACCTGTCAGCAATCAGTGACAGGGCACACGGAAGGCAAAACACGCATTCTAAGAGCCAGAAAACTCCAGAACCAAACCTGGCATGGATGGTCGAATTATCAGACAGAACTTCAAGCAGCTGTGACCATTGTGCGTGGAAACCAAACTGGCCTCACTCCCAGAGAGAGGGGGACAGGAGGCCAGCAGGCTGGTCCACCTTCACTGCTCTGATAGGTCAGCGCTAACTGCTCACTGTTCAGCGGAGACATTGTTCGCTGAAGCAGCCTCCACCTGTTTGTCTCGTGTACATTTCTGTTCTTGGAATTTCCCGCCTAAAGGTCATGGGTGTGTCCCACAGTCTTAATAAAAGGGAGAAAAAGGCCAGAGCAGAGGGTAGTCTTTCCACTAGAGGAAGGCTCCCGCTTGGCCCCCCTATATTTCCAAATTAATGCTTTTCTAGTCTCCTTTTTCATGTGCGTGCGGCCTCCTCCAGAACCCGAACCCTGAATGGGAACCCTGAACCACGAGGGACGTGGAAAGAGGCTCCCACAATTGATCCTCTAATGGATCGAGGTGACCGAATTGCAGGACAAAGGGGGAATGTAAGCGGAAAGACAGACAGGCTTAGAAAGCATAACAGAGACAGGCCAGAGGTGAAACACTGCTAACAGGGATGAAGAGCGACGTAGGGGCTCAGCAGTAGACTGGACACAGCTGAGGAAAGACTCTGTGCGTGAGAATCCTCAAAAACACAAACAAAAAAAAAACAGCCTCAGACTCAAAGGCTGTGTGCGAGACACCGCAGAGGGCATCACACCTGTAAGGGACAGATCAGAAGAAGAGGAAGAGAAACAGGGCCAATACTTGAACTAATAATGATTGAGAATCCCTACAAATTAATATCCCACAGCAACCCAGAGATTCTGGAAGCGCCGAGAACACCAGGAAGGAACCGCAGTAAACTCTGGGCTGGGGGAAGGTATCGAGCAGGATCCTTGTTGATAGAAAGAATGCGAATGTGAACAGAGGAGGCTGTGCCGGCGCAGAGGGCAGAAGTTCTGAAGTCCATGTCTCTGTTTTCCTGACGACTTTGCTGTCAACCTGAAAGTACTCTAAAAATTGTCTCAAAAAAAGGGCAAATATTACTATAGATCAGGGAAAGAGATTTTTAAAAAAACAAAACAAAACAGTACCAAATAAAAAAAAATTATATATATATATAATTTGCAGGCTAAGAAGATAAAATATTTGCAAATCCACAAGACAGTGACATGTATCTAGAAAAATATATATACATGTACGTATATATGTATTTTTGTGAATATACACATATACAAATTCATAAGCAGACAGCTCCAAAAGATACAGAGGTGGCAAATAAGCCTGTGGAAAAAGTGCTCAGAAATAAATTGTCTTTAAGAAAGTCAGACTTGTGCCCTAACCGGTTTGGCTCAGTGGATGGAGTCTCGGCCTGTGGACTCAAGGGTCCCAGGTTCAATTCCAGTCAAGGGCATGTACCTTGGTTGCGGGCACATCCCCAGTAGGGGGTGTGCAGGAGGCGGCTGATCGATGTTTCTCTCCCAACGATGTTTCTAACTCTCTATCCCTCTTCCTTCCTCTCTGTAACAAATCAATAAAATATATTTTTTAAAAAATTAAAAAAAAAGAAAGTCAGACTTCAATCAGTGTTGCACCACCGTCCTGTGGTCTAAGGAGATGCCACTGCATGTCGCACAGAATGAATAAATCGTTTTTTCCAAGGAAAAGGCAGTAACGATAGCGCCTAGCTGCATGACTCAGCAGAGCTGCACATCCACGCACACACCCTCTGTAGCTCCTTCAGAAAACAGGTTGTGGGATTTTGTGGAAGAGCCACCCTCAAGGGGCCAAAGAGCCGCCTGTGGCTCTCGAGCCGCAGCTTGTGCATACAGACGAATGATGGCTTTGTTGTGGTGCAAAACAGTTTTGCAAAGATGGAGACCCATGAATCAGGTATGTGTTCTCCGCGTTTTGAACACGTCAAAGAATGAGTAAGGAATCCAAAATACATACAGCGTGGGAAGACCAACTTGACATCTCGAGGTTCAGACCAGGAGAGAGGTATTTATTTATTTCAGGTCAGAGAAGTGACTAGGCCGCATGTCAAGTCTCTGAAGCAGTTAAACTCTGGGAACCACAGACCGCTAATCCCACAGACCGCTCACCCCCTACCTTTATGGGAAATTGAATAGAAAGAAGGATATTTTTTTTAATGATCTTTCATGTTAACCGATATTTGTTAAATCTTTGAATATAAAAGGCCAGCGCACTTTCTGGCCTTTGAACCTCCCTTTATTATAGTTCATTTTCATTTTTTATAAGAAAATAACCCCAACTTGAATCAAATCTCAAAATCAAATAACCTATTTCGTTGTAAAAAGGGAAAAACAGTGGAAAACACTTTCATATACTTTACAGTTGGCATACAACAAATAAGACGTGTATAAAGAATTTGTACATAAAATTGAGTAAGCAGGAAGATATGCAAGCAACAGATTCAGGACTGAAATACATATAGTGATTTCTCTAAGTTTTTTGCTACCCACCTAAAATTATAGAAGTAATGAGATGGAAGCCATAACTAAAGACTTGGGGAGGGGGGTGTTATTTAAGGAACTTACAAAGCCCTTAAAAAATAAATTCTGCCAAATTATTTGAAAGCAAAAATTTAGTAAAAAAAACAAGAATGAGAATGTAACCTAGAAATCAATGTGGTTTGTCGGGATTTCTTTACAACTCGTTATTAAATTGCTGACAAAAAAAGAAGGACCTTGTAAAATTCCGGTTGATAAAAAGCAGATAAGCAAGCACTTGGAAATAGGGGAACATGTTATATGGGTCTTAGGACCATGCCTTTTCAGAGGGTCCTGGGAACATATATTTAACATGCAATTAACGCTCCGTGTTTTAAATCACTAAGCACTGTTTCTGAAATTCACAGACTTCCAGGGAAATAACTGAGGTCTTGCTAATAAAAAACAAACATGATATACTTGGATGATTTTTACAGAGGAAATATTGGGCAATCGTCTTTCACTTTAACAGCCTTTATAGAATGTTTCAATGTGGAAATACCCTGATTCCCTCCTTATTAGGATCCCCTCTTTGAGAAGTAAATCATTCCAGCCTTAATCAAAGTTAAAATAACTGGTTTAGCTCTCTAGAGCAAAGAACATAAAAATGACTTCATATTTTATCATTAAGCCATTATTTATAGTATTTCGATACATATTTGTAAAAAAGAAACATGCACGCAAAATTGAATTAGGGGGCATTGTACCTAGATTTACACTACCAGAAATGAGACTGTAATGCTTTCTCTAAAATCCAAACATTACTATTTGTCAATAATGTCCCGGATAAATATATGCTCCGAAAGAGCAGCGTTAGACAGGTGGTCCACAGGAGGCAAACGCTGAATTATTGGAAATTGGAAATACTACTTGAATTCAAATTTCAGATCATTCCCATGACCTAAACAATTCGAACACTCTGGAAACAGACGCCAGGTGTATAAATAGGACAAATATACAACAAGAAAATGTCTACATTAAAAAAAAACATCCTCTATTTCGTTACAGAGAATTGTTTTCCGCTGCCATGGCACCTAGAAATGTGGGGCATGGATCCAGAAGGCATCTCAGAGGCAAACAGCTCGAGGAGGAACGGGAAACGCAGTGAGAATCCCTCAGACAGAGACGCCAGACGGACGGTCTGGAAAGAGGGCGCCAGGCTGGGGCAGAGAACAAGTGTGCTGGGCTCCAGCCATTTCAGCTGCTGAGCTTCTGTGCCTGCCATCGCCTGTGGTCCCACTATGTGTCTGTCAGGGGGGAGGTTGGTGAACAGAGGGACAACTAGCATTCATGTGGACCTCCCTCCCGTCCTGCCTCGAGTCAGCACACAAATGCTTACCTTTGCCTACCATGACTCGGGAGGTCCCTGCTTCTGTGCTTACTTCCATCTGTTTTCCACACGCACATGGGATGCCACAGGGTTTGGGTAGCGGGGTCCTTCCGCTCCACTGGACACTCTTCTTAACCTGTGAACCTACCTCATCACTTCTCCCTGGCTTCTTTCGAGATGTTTCCAACGGATTCAATCAGTAAAAAGAGCAATCAGATGATGCTAATTTGGCCCTGTAGCAGGGGTTCTCAACCTGTGGGTCCAGACCCCTTTGGGGATCGAACGACCCTTTCACAGGGGTCACCTAAGTCTATCAGAAAACACAGTTATGTACATTATGATTCATAACAGTTGCAAAATTACAGTGATGAAGTAGCAACGAAAATAATTTTATGGTTGGGAGTCGCCACCACATGAGGGTCACGGCCTTAAGGAAGGTTGAGAACCACTGCCTGTCACATGGCTGGCACCAACCTGAGCACTACAGGAACAGCCAGAAAACACGCGATAGGGCGGTTTACTTTGTTTTGGTTTGCTTTCGGAAGCTTGGAATGAGCCTACTTATTTTTTACTGAAGTATATTATATTTATCTTTTATGCCTGTATTTGCAATGCTAACACTGCACCGAATGAAGGCAGGGAGGATTCGAAGAAATCCTAGGAGGAAAGGAAAAGGCTTTTGTGGGAGGAGTCTGAGGAAGTCGGTCTGGTGGCTGAATTAGCCTTGGGCAGCAGGAAGGACTTCTCTTCTGCTACAGAGAGATTTCAGTCCAGGCCTGCGGAGAACTGATCTAAAGACGTGAGAGGGCCGCAACCGGTGTGGCTCAGTGGATAGAGCATTGGTCTGCAGACTGAAAGGTCCCAGGTTGGATTCAGGTCAAGGGTATGGACCTTGGTTTCAGGCACATCCCCAGTAGGAGGTGTGCAGGAGGCAGCTGATCAATGTCTCTCTCTCATCATGGATGTTTCTAACTCTCTATCCCTTTCCCTTCCTCTCTGTAAAAAAAGCAATAAAATATATTTTAAAATAAAGAAATAAATAAAGACGCAGAGAGGAAATTGAGGGGAATACTTCGTGTGTTCAATTAATAAATACCATCAAACACCTACTGTGTGCAGGATGATGAGAAAAGCTAGCTCATCAGAAAGTCATTTCTGTGCCCATGGGAAGACAGGTGAAATCTGCAGAGGAAACAGCTGAAATCTGCAGAATCTGGAGGAGGTGGCCAAGGGTAGAGGGGATGAAAGAATCTCAGTCAGAAGGCCTTAAATCTGAAGTTTAGGGATCATCTGACACATTTAAAATACAAAGGAAGTTGGTTGATGCAAATACTGCAAGCAAGGTGAGAGGGAAGGCCTGGAGCACAGGAGCCAAATGCACAAGAAGAAGCTGGAGAGGCACGGAGAGAACTGGTTTTATCCTGGAGACAGCGGAAAACAATAAAGGCTTTTGAACAGCGTGATACAAAGTGATAACAATAAATCCACCTGTTGGCTATGTGGAAAGTGAATTCAAATGACTTTGAAAAAAAGGAGGATTGGAGGTCAGAAGACCAAGTGAAGAAATAGATCCTAGAAGAAGGTTGAAAAACAGACAGAAAAGTAAAGTAGGTGACGATCTTCCAGGGGAAGTGAGAGGAGCATGCGTCCTGAGACTGTGGCAGCTGTGCATCTGTGAGGTGAAACACACGCTCACAGCACTCGGAGGGAAAGAACTAAACGACAGTGTAGACAGATAGGTGCACCTTGTTGACCATTCTAAACATCTGC
Source organism: Lasiurus borealis (assembly GCA_004026805.1). Lineage (NCBI taxonomy): Eukaryota > Metazoa > Chordata > Mammalia > Chiroptera > Vespertilionidae > Lasiurus > Lasiurus borealis. The sequence goes on along the minus strand of PVJN01006071.1, from coordinate 20,689 downwards.
TTAGAAACAATACAAGGAAACTTTCCCTCGTTATATTACTGTTAATATCTGCTAACGTCTGTACTTGATCTTTATGAGCATGAGAAAAATAACGCTATTTTCAGTTATAAGATTGCTAAGTTTTTAGACACATTTTATTCTATTTCCATTGCTCCCATAACTCATGCCAATGATACACACAGTGTCCTATGAATACAGGTGGACACTTTCTGTGTTATAGGATGATTCTCCTTTTGGTAGAGAAGAAAATTATTTTTTTAAAAGCATCTATGTGAATGCCCTAATGCTTTTCCACTCAAGTTTTATTCTTCCCTTTGAATATTTTTTTTAATTGTTTGATTTGAGAGGGAGGAAGGGTGGGAGAAAGATATAGAGATAGATAGGTGGGTAGATAGATAGATAGATAGATACATCAATTTGTTGTTCCACTTCTTTATGTGTTCATTAATTGCTTCTTACATGCATCCTGTCTGAGGATTGAACCTGAAACCATGGCTTTTCGGGATGATGCTCTCACCATCTGAGCAATCCAGCCAGGGCTTCCCCGGGTCTTGAATAAGCACGACCTTCACTCGTTATTCAGATTTGCAGGGAGTCACAGCTCTGTGGTGTAGTTCACGCGGACAATGCCGTCTTAAAACACCACATTTTTAAAAAAACATACTTTTAAAAATAAGCAAAAAAATCCAAGGGTTCATTTCCCCACTGTCCTCACTCTCCCACACAACTGACCTCAACTCCTGTGTTTCCCTGACTCTCTCTCCTCTCCTCAGCGTGGTTTTCTCCATCGTCTGACCCTGTATGTTTATCGGTAATGTCACATGATGCGAACTCATCTCTCCTTCCATGCAGGCCTTCCCTCTGAGGTTTCATGAACATCCTCTCTACCGACTCCTGCCCTTGCCTGGCGCTGACGTAACAGAAAATGATTGGTTTACAGTTCAAATGCTAGAACACGCGGTGGTCTCTTTATCAAGCGGAGGATCTATAGATTATGTTAGACCCGCTCCCAGGTCCTTGATTCTTGACACATACACAGTGTGACATGCTGACTACACGAGGACAGGAGCTAGAAAATGCTCCCACAGGGATTCATGAGGAATTGTACAATCAAACCTCACAGTGAACAGCCACCGTAAGAGAGTCATGTGGACCGTCTTATCCATTTAGCAAAGACATCCCTCTTCCCCTCCCACCCCCCTCAACACACACACCCCTATCTTGTCTCACATCCTGGCTAACCACGGAAGCTTCCCTGACAGATACGGATGCCCTTACTTTGACAAAGTAAAGATGACAAAGGTTGGCGTCAGCTAAGGGAGCTTCATCGGATAAAGTGGCAGACTGCGCTCTGAGAAGGCCTGTGGGAAACCCTGTGGCTGTTCTCCTGGGAGTGCCTGCGATGACTGGAGTGTCCTTGTTGCGGCCGCTTTGAAATGGAGCTGGGGACTCGCTCGGCCGCAGAGAGAGACCCTGGAGCTGGCAGCCCGCCTTTCAGACCTCAGGGACCACCGGGGAGAGACCGACTCTGAGGTCGTTTCCTTATCAGCGTCTTCCCCCTTCCAACCAGGCTCCATCTTACTGAGCGCTGCTGACTCTGAACAGCGTCTTATCACCCCGCCTGGCTCTCTCTGGGTGACACATGGGTGGCAGGCCAGCCCCTTCTTTCTGAAAAGAGACAGGCGGTCATGGGGAAGAGCCTGCAGGGCCGGTGCTAATAAACCACACAGGGGTGAGGTTCAATGTGGGTAGTCAATTCAACAAACAAATATCAAACTTCACAGAAATCCTATACTTTACTTCTCAATGGAACTTGTTTTTGTTAAAGATGCCCATGTGCCCTCTGGACATACTCCGTTCCCAAAATTCCTTGTGTGTAGGTGTGTCCATACTTTGTTCTCAGAATTCCTTGTGTGTATGTGGGTCCATACTCCATTCCCAGAATTCCTTGTGTGTAGGTGGGTCCATACTCCATTCCCAGAATTCCTTGTGTGGAGGCGTGTCCATACTCCATTCCCAGAATTCCTTGCATGTAGATGTGCCCATGTGCTGCGGTCCTAACTACTGAGGGCCAGGCACTGGATGGGCCTTTCTCTTTTGCTTTGTTGTGTTTTCTTTTGTTCACCGTCCTCTCTCCTGGAATGTGGGCAGATGACTATCAGCCAGGAGAGCCAGTCAGCCATGCCCTGAGGAGGAGAGGAGGAGAGAGGGCCGGTGTTAAGTGGCAGGGTTCGCCTCGGCTGCCTCACCCCAGCTCCCAGTCAGGCAAGAACAACAAACAAACAAGCCAACATGCATTTAAGAAGCTCCTTAGATTACTCTTAATTGCACCTTAATATAATCCTCACTGATATGGGGGTGCGGGGCGGGGTTTCAGGTTCTCCATTACCTTGGGAGAAAAAATGTGCTGACACACTTGGGAAATACACCAACTTTCACCAGGTGAGACTCTGCCCAGAATGTTTGAAAGGTTTGCGTGAACCTTTACATGTCATAGCCACACAAGAGCAGTCTGGACCTGAGAGGCAAACATGTGTATTCATCCTGACTTCCGTTCTTCTGAAGCAAGGGCACATAGTTTTATAACGTGGGCATCCACCGAGTCCTCTTTATAAACATGCAGTAGAAAACTCAGTGATAAATAACACGGAAAAGCCTTCCGAAGACTGCCTGTGAGTAGAAGAAATCACCTCAGAAGAGAAGGCATGAACCGATCACTTCTTGGGCAGGGGCGGCTGGAGAGGGACTGATGGGAGCGGAGTCAGCAACTCACAACCTTGTGGAAAACCACAGGGCGGGCGGTGTGGACAGTGGGAGAGCTCTCTCTCTCTCTCTCTCTCTCTCTCTCTCTCTCTCTCTCTCTTTCTCTCTCTCCAGCCTGACTCTGAGGCTGCCAGGGAAATCCCACTGAAAACACAGCTGGGAAGGTCAACATCGAAGTTTCCATCCCTCTTTTTCTCCGCAGTGAGAATAAGTCTGCAGGATTCTCTTTAGCAGGTTGAGATTGTGTGTGTGTGTGTGTGTGTGTGTGTGTGTGTGTGTGCTGTGTGTGTGTGTGTCTACATGTGAAGGTGGTGGTTACAAATGGGAGGAAAGAAGAAGAACACAAGGATTCACAGCCCCCCAGTGCGTTTGCACATGGTGTTTCTGTCCCTAACGATGCAAAACTCAAGCATCGGGTTGAAAAGCGCACTTTGATTATGACTTGAAACAAATGGGCCCACCTGCCTCCCAGGACGGGACAGGTGGAGCTGGGCCACTCTGCACGGAGGGAGGGAGGGCTGGGGCGGCTCCCCCCGAGGGCTGGCTCCCCGCCCCCCCCCCCCGGCCGCAGCCCCCGGCGGGTGTCAGGTGTCCGCTGCCTGGAAGGTTGGCGCCAACTGTCCTCCTCTGTGAACCACAAACCAGAATTAATAGCGAATCAATCGAACAAAGTACAACTGATCAGTAAACCAATTAGTAATTTTAGCTGTTGCTCCTGTCTTCGTTTACGGGGGGAGGGGGAGATGGAAGTGCTTTTACACCGCGGATAAGGTTGCAGCTGCCCTGGCTGCCCCGGCCCCCCACCTCTCCCTGAAACACCACTGCAGCCCACAGGGGGTGCAACCTGCAGAGCCTGGGTGTGAAGGGCCAGGCAGGCAGCCCCTGGATCTCCCCACTAGGAACAAGTCAACGCTGGAGAGATTAACCCCTGCTTTCCTCTGCAAAGAGAGGATGGCCTATTTACAAATCAGTCAGAAAAAAAAAAAAGAATTAAGGTAACATCTTGGGAAAAGAATAAAAACAAGGAAAACCCAGCTCTGCATTAGCTCTCCCCTCTCTCAGGCCAATCGTGGCTGGACACGCACAGGACCCACGTTGGCAACTCAGGGCTTAGGGTTATGTGTAAGTGGAATTTCAGCCAAAACTGGTGTGGCTCAGTGGATAGAGCGTCGGCCTGCGGACTGAAAGGTCCCAGGTTCCATTCCGGTCAAGGGCATGGACCTTGGTGGCGGGCACATCCCCAGTGGGGGGCGTGTAGGAGGTAGCTGATCGATATTTCTCTCTCATTGATGTTTCTAATTCTCTATCCCTCTCCCTTCCTCTCTGTAAAAAATCAATAAAATATATTTAAAAATAAATACAAAAGTGGGATTTTAGCAAAAGCGATGAATGGCTAAAGTGGGTCCAGGGTTCAAGATGAATAGAAAAGGATTTTCCTTTCGGTCCAAAGTGCTAACAGCTGAGCAGTAGCTTCTCTTCACCCGGTTTCACTGCGCCCACAGGCCCCGAATTCCTGTCCCTGGTTACAGAGAGCGCTCTGCCACTCGGCTCCTTCTTCAGAATGGTCTGGAAGTCAACTTCCCTCCACCCACAGGGCAGGCCCTCACCCAGATCCTCTCTCTACCCATTGGCACAGGGCCGAGCGTCAGCCAGGGGCTCCAGAAGTGGCCTCCGCCTCCAGCCACCCAGGGTGGGGAAGGCGGCACAGCGCAGGGGCAGGTGCCAGGGAGGGGAAAGGCGGAGGCTCCAGGCTGGAGGGCAGGTGGAAAGACCAGCCCACTCCTGTGGCCGCCACACTCCACGGAGCAGACCTTGTGCCACCGATGCCCTGTGCCAGCCAGCGAGAAGGCCTGGCTGAGGGTCGCCTGTGAGGTGTCTTCTCTTGCCGCCTCTCCTCACTGTGCCCGGGTTTGATTTCATGTTACGCACAGAAAAGCTGTGGAAGGAACCTCACCCACCACATTCTGACTTCATTCTTCCCTTCACTACCTCCCCTTCCGACAGACGGGGTGGCCATCCACCATTACCTTTCCCTAAAGCTGTTTGTGTTATCATGTAGATGTACAGTACGGATAGCAGCATCGCTTCCCAGAAGACAGGTTTCCCACGCATTAAAATATTCTATTTACCTCGAGATACGGAACCTGAAAAATATGCAGCCCGCTGGGAAACGAATTACGTACTCACACATCACATCCATCGAGTCACGCTTTACACCAGCAACTCTATAACCTTAAAATGCAGCTCCGTCGTACAGTGTTAATTTTGAGAGGATGCATTTGTGCTAATGATTTACCGGGAGGAGAAATCCTTTAATCTACCCCTGTGCTTATGAACTTGAGCGTTGGACTCCATAGAAATGACTGACGGCAGCAGCAGGCCTTGCCGCCAGCTGATCAAAATTAACAGTTTCTTTCAATTGTCCTAATTAAGACCGAGGGGAGTTCTGGAATGTACCAACAGCATCTCAAGTTGCCCCCTCGCTTGAAACTAGCTCTTGGGAAGGAATATGAGCTTTTATCTTTCCCTACAAGTACTTTAGACTAAGTATTTTATAAGCTATTATTACTATTTACTAAAACGTAAGAGAACTTTTTAAAAATTTCATGACACTCAGAAGGGTAACAATTAAAGATGAGAAACATAATCATCTCAAGCAGAAATTTGTAGGAAAACAGGTGTCCTATCAATGTTCTATAAAATCAACAAAAGTGCTAGAAACATGGGTTAGTCTTTGATATCGTAATAATTCTATCTTAATTATTTCACATTCATGCTGGAAATACAATTAGGAAAATCAATTAAGTCATTGTCATGGCAATAATATCAAAATTAAATTTATAGAAACCCTAAGACATATAATCATACTGCTGTAAAGAGTATATTTTTTTTCCAGCGGAATATCTCTCAAGGAACATTTTCTACCCATCAAAATCAATTCATTCCTATATGTGTACTCTATTATCATTCATCATCTCAATTTATGGTCTAAGTTACTAATAAAATGTTTTCTTAATCGTTATGTTTTCTTAATAGTAATTTATTCTTTTTAAAAAATATATTTTATTGATTTTTTACAGAGAGGAAGGGAGAGGAATAGTTAGAAACATCAATGAGAGAGAGAGAGACATCGATTAGCTGTCTCTTGCACACCCCTACTGGGGATGTGCCCGCAACCAAGGTACATTTCCTTGACAGGAATCGAACCTGGGACCTTTCAGTCCTCAGACCGATGCTTCTATCCACTGAGCCAAACCGGTTTGGGCAGTCATTTATTCTTAAACTAGAGGCCCAGTGCATGAATTTGTGCATGGCCAGGGAAGGGGCCAAAGGTAGTTGGCTGGATAGCCCTCCCTCTCCCCCCCCCCCACCCCATCTAACTTCCTGCTGAACTCTTATCCCAACTCCCAGTCTGGGGGACAATTTGCATATTAGCCTTTTATTAATAGGATTATTCATTTAACATGTTCATTTTCTTCAAATTCTTGCTTTGGAGGACTTACATAGAGTTTACTACTTAAATATAACATCTACCTTAGAAGTTCTATCAATGGTGGAGAGTGCATAGAAGCAACTACCAATAAACTGGTCACTAAAGCCCAACCAAAGTTTAAAATCCCAACCTGCATGTAATTCCATAGCAAGGTATTTACATGGCCATTACGAAGTGCCAAAAAAAAATTAAATAAAGAATTGTTTTCAAGGGCCCCTCAAGAATCCGGGTCCCTGGAAGTCAGCTCACCACCAGCTCCCTTCCACAGGAGGGTGGTGTCATGGGTGACAAAGCTATGCTGTCTTGCTCCATCACCGTTTTAAGCCGTCTCTTCTCTGAGTGTGGCAAGGCTCTTTGGAGAGACCTTGGAGAGGGCATCCCCTTTAACCCCACACCATCCCTAAAGGAGTCACTGCTCTCTGCACTCTCAGGCCCACGCTAAGCTGTGAGACACCTCTTGGGGCAATTAGCATGCCTTCCTGGGTGCAGGGTGGAGGCTGGGACAGAATCTGCTCGGGGACATTCCCTCCCCCAGGGCCGGGGCAAACTAGTTAAAGCCGCTGAGAGTCCACAGGATTAACGTGGAGTCAGCTGCCTGGGGAAGCGGAGCCACGGAGATCCCGAGGAGACAAAATACTTCCAGGCGACCTCGCTGGGGGTGAAAATGGCCAGACTTACCGGGCCTGTCACATCTCATTTACCTGAGGACGCGGACACTGAGCAGGGCCACCGGGACTTGACTTTATGAGCGTGAAGGCTCTGTGGACTTCCTGAGAGCTTAGGGTATTTCCCTCTCTTTTCTCAAACAGAACCTGAAGCGAAATCCATCATCAAACTGGGAAAACATCTCCTGTTTATTCAGACCTGCAGGCACGGAGATTAGCACCTCGGAGGGGGAGGGTTTGCCACCTGAGTGTTAAGCCGTGGCCGGGCTGTGGTTTCGCTTGCCATACTTTCCAGGTATCTTTTTTAAAGTTTTAATTCTGTGCAAATGTTTTAATTTCTGGATGGAGGCTCTTGAAAATAATGTATAGTTTGTGGAACTTGTTGATGCCAATTTCTTCAAGGATTTGAGTTTTGTTTTTTTGTTTTTTTCATTGTCCCATAATTGAAGACTTAAAAATAGAAGTAAAAAACAAACAAAACAAAAAAATAGAACGTCGCCCTATCCGGTTTGGCTCAGTGGCTAGAGCATCGGCCTGCGGACTGAAGGGCCCCAGGTTCGGTTCTGGTCACGGTGAAAGCTCTAGAAACTTCCAGGAACACTGTGCCTGTGCTTATCGGTGCACAGCGTTCTGAAGTGGCACTTTCTGTCCGAATGCCATCTCCAGAACTGGGGGTCTGTGCGCCCAGGGTGAGTCTCCCACCTGTGACCACAGCCATCCTCCCGCAGGAATCTAATACCGCCTCCGCTCAGAACCTCCCAGGGGCTGGCAGTCAGCATGCAGGAAGGATCCCCAGCTGTTTGTGTGACGCTCAGGCGAAACCACTGCCCCCTCACTCTGCTCTTTTCTGCAGCAGCAGCTCAGGCGGGCTGAGCGCGTACAGGTCTTCCCTGTGCGGGGCCTTCTCGCCACCATCACCGCCACCACCGCGCCCTCCACCCCGGTCACGCAGGGCACCTCGGGGGAGAGGTGGACAACACCAAACCCTGGCAGCAGCCCCAGGGAATCTGAGTTAACGGGGCTGGTGTGGTGTCCACACATGCCTGTTGGTTAAAATGTCCCCAGGTAGCAGAGGCCAGTGTGGCTCAGTGGATGGAGCGTCAGCTTGTGGACTGAAAGATCCCAGGTTCCATTCCGGTCGGGGGCATGTACCATGCTTGCGGGCACATCTCCACTGTGGGGTGTGCAGGAGGCGGCTGATCGATGTCTCTCTCTCATCGATGTTTCTGATTTTCTATCTCTCTCCCTTCCTCTCTGTAAAAAAAAAAAAAAAAATCAATAAAATATATATTTTTAAAAAATACCCAGGTAATTCTTTTTTTTAAATATATTTTATTGATTTTTTTTTACAGAGAGGAAGAGAGAGAAAGGTAGAAACATCGATGAGAGAGAAACATCCACCAGCTGCCTTCTACACGCCCCCTACTGGGGATATGCACGCAACTAAGGTCCATGCTCCCGACCAGAATCGAACCTGAGACCCTTCAGTCTGCAGGCCAATGCTCTGTCCTCTGAGCCAAACCAGTGTCGTGTCCCCAGGTAATTCTCAGGTGCCTTCTGAGTTGAGGAATGGGTGTCTGCAGAGTAAACTGAATCTTATAAAAATGCCCCCTTTGAATGCAATAGGTCACAGGCATGTGCTAGGACTCTGGACACTGATGCGTAGGCAAATAGGTCGAGTTGTTTAAGAAAAGGAAAAAAGCAGGATATCAGGAAGGAGGTAAAGAGGAGGGTGCAACCCCATCAGCTGAAGGAGGGGACAGCAGCCATAATGAGACAAGCACAACTATTCCCCCTAGAACCTTCCATCCCATACCTTATAGGTAAACAGTGTGCAACTATGCACTCACTGTGACATTATATGAGTCACATATTATGTGAACTTCCTGCTGCATGTAGTGAACTTCCATGCGTTAGAATGTGAGTGTGTGCGTGTGTGTTGGGGAGGAGGAAGAGGGTAAGTGGGGGAGCTATCCATTTGTTTGCATTGTGAAGTAAGAGGAATTTATAAGTCATATTTCCTCTTCGAATTCCAAAGGTCTCAGCCAGCAAATGAGATTATAAGTCTGCACCTGGCCGAAATAATCACCTCAGCCCACACGTTCACGTCGTTAAAGATGCACATAAATCACTGAGTGAAGGGATGATAGGAGAAATAAAGGAGGACACGCTTGCCATTGGCAAACATAACACACATAATTAGTCAAATAAGGGACTCAATCAAATCCAGTCACATACGTCAGAGTGCCCACCTGAGCTTTCGGAGGCATCATCTATAATAATAAAAGCGTAATATGCTAATATGAACAGACAGCCAAACCACCTTCCAAATCTCCTGCCTCAGGCCTAGTGTTTGATGAACATGGAGGTAGCATTGCTCTTTGGGGAAATGTTAGGTAGACTCTAAACCAGAATGGCTTGCCCATCATCATCTTCACACACTTGTCTAAGCCAGCCTGATAGCAAAAGGAAAGTCTTTTAGCCAAAACCGGTTTGGCTCAGTGGCTAGAGCGTTGGCCTGCGGACTGAAAGGTCCCAGGTTCAATTCCGGTCAAGGGCATGTACTTTGGTTTCTGGCACATCCCCAGTAGGGGGCGTGCAGGAGGCAGCTGATCGATGTTTCTCTCTCATCGATGTTTCTAGCTCTCTATTTCTCTCCCTTCTTCTCTGTAAAAAAAAAAATATACATATATATTTAAAAAAAAAAAAAGAAAATCCTTTACACAGTATGAGCAGAAAAAAAGTGAACCGATTGGAACATAGCTGAACCCTCTATAGGCCATACGCGTCTATAGATGTTTTAAAATCATTTTTTTGTGAGAATTTTCGATGAAAACATTCCAGAACACCCAAATTGTGAGCAATACATTTATTTTTATAATTTTTATAATTTTCATTGTGAATGGATTTTTTAAGTTACATTCACCATATTGTGATGTGTGGGGACTGTTTCTGTTTTGGGTTCATGGCAGGTAACTGGCAAGTAATAACCAGTGGAAATGCACAGCATTCTTTTTTTTTTAATATATTTTATTGATTTTTTTACAGAGGGGCGGGGAGAGGGATAGAGAGTTAGAAACATCAGTGAGAGGCAGACATCGATCAGCTGCCTCCTGCACACCTCCTACTGGGGATGTACCTGCAACTCAGATACATGCCCTTAACCAGAATCGAACCCGGGACCCTTCATTCTGCAGGCTGACGCTCTATCCACTGAGCCACACCGGCTTCGGCATGAACAGCATTCTGAACAGTCCACCAAGTGGTGAGCTGAGGCTGTCCGAAGGCAGACTCCCCGGATTCACAGGGGCCTGTGCAGCAGGGATCGGTGCCACCGCGGGGTGGGCCGCCAGGAAGAGCCATAAGGCTCCCACCTGTCAGCACCGCGTGAGGTCACCGCTCCGCCTGTCAGGAGGCCCCAGAGCGGTGCCGGATGCTGTTTCACCCGCACAGCCCGGGGCGCCACCCAGAAAAGGCCTCTGAGGTTTCACAGTTGTTTGTCTTAGGACCTGACCCCTGTCTGTCCCTGCTGGGAGGGCTTTTCCTGTGGAGCTCTGGTCGCTGCCGTGCACGCAGGTATTTGTGGCCATGACGGCCCCTGGCTCCATTCAGATCCAGAGGTGCAGACACTCCTTTTCCTGAGGAAACTCTAGGCCAGCGGTTCTCAACCTTCCTAAGGCCGCGACCCTTTAAGACAGCTCCTCATGGGGTGGTGACCCCCAACCATAAAGTTATTTCCATTGCTACTTCATCGCTGTCATCTTGCTACCGTTATGAACTGTAATGTAAATATCTGATAGGCAGGATGCATTTGCATTGTTACAAATTGAACATCATTAAAGCATAGGGATTAAATAAAAAAAACAATAGGTAATTATATATTGTGAAATATTTATTTCTAATTACAAATAAATGAAATTTTGTCTTGAATCGTGGTGTCGCATGGGCAGCAGTCTTCCTATGACAACAGTAAACTACATTGCTACACTTTGCTACACCGAGGAGCGGTGTGTTGGTTCCTAAGACCATGGGAAATAGGTGTTTTCCTCTGGTCTTAGGCGACCCCTGTGAAAGGGTCGTTCGACCGCCAAAGGGGTCGAGACTCACAGGTTGAGAACCGCTGCTCTAGGCTCTCAGAGGAGCCCAGTAACAGATCCTGCTGCGGACCTCACCCCGGAAGCGCTGTGGCTACCCACGGCTGAACACAGCTAATCACAGACCGACCTCAGAGCAGAAGCCCGCATGACCATCGGAAAGCAATTTTAACTCTTTCTCACCTGCTAGCCGCGCCAGCTCCCAATGGTTGCTGCTGGATGCCAGATGCTCTCGCTTCTCCGAGAGACATTACTGGCTGTTCCTTCTCCTCCTGTTCCTTCTTCCTGGTACAGGAAGTGAGGGTGTGCCGTGAATTGACTCCAAGTGTGAGATCTGGCCACGCAAACCATCATGGCTAGCAGGTGCACCAGTGGGTGGATGGATGGAGGATGAGACAGAAATAAGCCCGTCCATACCTCATGTGAATAGTCTCACGTCTGGGAAGCAGGGAAGTGAGGGGCTGGGTTAGACCCTAAAGCAGCGGTTCTCAACCTGTGGGTCGCGACCCTGGCGGGAGTCGAACGACCAAAGCACAGGGGTTGCCTAAAGCTATCGGAAAATACATAATGCATATCAGGCATTTACATTCCGAATCATACCTGTAGCAAAATCACAGTTTTGAAGTAGCCACTAAAATTATTTTTTGGTTTGGGGTCACTGCAACATGCAGGGTCATGGCATTAGAAAGATTGAAAAGCACTGCCCTAAAGAGATCACCATCATTGTGACTCTTCTTCACTGTTGTCACCCAGGGGCCTGGCCTGGAGGGGGTCTGCCTCGGGCCTGCCTGTGGTGTGGGGGTTCTTGACTTGGTGCAGGGAAGATCTCACAGCGCACGTCCCCGTGATTTGGAGAGTGTGTCTGTTAGAGCCGGGGACAGGGCACCGGGGCGGTGCTGAAGGCAGAAGCAGCAGGGGCAGGACAGAGCCTGGCGGGGGCGGGGGAGAGGGAGGAGGAGGCTCTGGCTCTCTAGAAACCTCCCAGGAAAGAAGGGAGGCAATGCAGCTACTGGCAGTGCCCTGGGCAGTCAGAGGAGAGGGGCCTGGGAGCCAGGTGGGGGGTCAGCCAGGGCAAGCGGCCACTGCCCTCTGCTCCCCTGGCTGCAGGTGGCATGGGTGCCTTAGAACTGGGGAGAAAAAGAGCAGAGATACGGGGCCTGGGCCTGCTCCAGGGAGAGCGCCCTTGAGTGGGTCCCTTGCCTTGAGGTTTTTTCTCTCTCTGTGGCCTGTGGGAATCCGAGGAGAGGTTTCAGGTGAGGGTTTCTCATATACAATGGCCCCTCGAGATACGAGTGCCCTAACATATGAGACTTTTGAGATACTAGCCTTCGAGCGAGCAATTTTTGCTTTGAAATACGAGCAAAAGTTGAGATAGGAGTCATCGTGAGGATCTGCCGGCTGCACACGACCCACCGGTTTACCGAGACTCGAGCGTCTCATAGTTTCCCACGCCTCAAGGTTACAGAACGAATTGAACTCGTATCTCAAGGTACCACTGTAAGGGTGTGTGTGTGTACATGTTATAGCGCTCATTCATTAATTCATTCTGTCACTAGTTTGCTCATCCAACAAGCTTCACCTTATTTCCTTGCAGAGATGACCACCTAGTATCTGCCCCGAAATGGCAATGACAGAAAGAACACCCTCAGAGTCACCTAAAAGAGTCTTATCTGTATTTGTCTTCATTCTTTTTTTTTTAAATATATTTTATTGATTTTTTACAGAGAGGAAGGGAGAGGGATAGAGAGTTAGAAACATCGATGAGAGAGAGAGAGACATCGATCAGCTGCCTCCTGCACGCCTCCTACTGGGGATGTGCCCGCCACCAAGATACATGCCCTTGACCGGAATCGAACCGGGACCCTTCAGTCCGCAGACCGACGCTCTATCCACTGAGCCACACCGGTTTGGGCTGTCTTCCTTCTTTCCTGTTGGTCCAGAAGGCGCCCTCTCTTGCACTGATGTCCTGGCGCACTTCCTGCCTTCAGAGCCGGCCGAGCACCTCTAATGGCCTGGCTCCCCTCCCTCAGACGTTTCTCTCTGTTCTTTGTGAGGAGGGTCCAGCCAGCGGGGCCGGCCGGTGCAGCTGAAAACTCCAGGCCCACGGGTGTCTGTTCTCACATGGGATCGCTCGCGGGTATCAAAGCCCGTTGTGTCCAGGGGATCCCCACGGTTGTTGGGCAGAAAGAAACTTAGCCACTGGCACTGGGGGTGCTAATCTCCGCCTCCTCCTCCATTTCTGACTCAATCCTTGAGCTGGGGCCCCAGGCCCCTCCCCCCACAGGCCTGAGCCAGGCTCAGGTTCTCCCTCCTTTGACCCGGTGGGTGGGGGGCAGCCTGTCCGGATGGCGGCAGAGGGGTACAGTGGCACCACCTGCTAGCTGTGCCCCGAGCGCTCCGTCTCATCACCATCGCTGCACGCCACGGCATCACCCTTTCTTCGCTTGCCAAGAGCCCCGGTCCCGTTGGTTGGAGCTTAGAGTCCGTGCCAAACTTGGATTTGGGGTAAAAAGAACATGAAAGAGATTTTGTTTTGTTTTTCATTGAGAATATGAAACGAGGCAGAAGAGAAAAAAGTCATTATTTGCTTGGGTCAAAGGGAACACCAGGTGATCTAATTTGAGAGAGCAAAGGCTCCTGAGCAGATAAACGAGAGAAAATAGGGGTGATCCCTGAGAACTAATTATTTCTGGATGCAGTTTAGCTGGGAAATTGGATGTTCAGAGATGATACGTACAGATAAAAGCTCAAATCTAAACATTTAGAAATGAAGACAAATGAATGCCCGAACCACCTGTGTTTCATTGTGAAAAGTGCCTCACCCAGCCCATTACTTCTTTCAGAGTTTCCAGTCGTCTTATTTTGTGTTTCAGCCGAGCTTTAAACAGATGAATGGACCGGCATTTGCTGGGCCTGGGACGTGGGTGGGGTCTTAGGTGAACCAGCAGCCCAAAGGGGACTTGTTTGCAGGCCAGAGCAAACGTGCACCAAGCTGGCTGGAGTTTAAAGCTTCAGGACCGCGTCTACAGCGTCTCTTCCAGTCTCCTGAAGCTCGTGTGCTGTGGTAACAGATGCTCTAGAGAAGACTCTGATCCACAGCCCTCACCATTTTCTAAACTGATCTCAGCAAAGGACCATGGAGGCCTTTGCTTACGTTTGCTGTTTGTAACATTTGTTTATTTGTCCGTTTTTATCCGTCAGGGCGCTGGGATAAAAGATATAGCAGCATTGTGCATTTCATAAAAGAACCATTTATAATAAATCTGTTGTGGAGATAAGAAAGTGGACCTGGAATGGGTTGGTTTCTAAGACAAGAAGAGAGAGTGAGTACCTAATTCAAAGAGTTCCCTTTCATGTGTTTTAGTTTCAGCTATTTTTATACTCCTGTCTTTAACTTCTACATAAAAGTTAAAAGTTGTTTATACACCCCCATTATCGTATTACAGAATGCTGTGGTCTATATGCTTATGTTAACACAGCGAGCTTTACATTCTCATATGGTTTCCTGTTGCTATTTAGCATCAATTCGTTTCAATTTGAAGGAATCCCTTTACCATTCCTTGTCAGGCAGGTGTAATAGTGATAAACTCGGCTTTTATTTACCTGAGAAAATATTTATTTCTCTTTCACTTTTGGAGGATTGTTTTGGCAGATATAGTATTCTGGGTTGGCGTATTTTTCTTGCAGTGCTTTAAATATATCATACTTTCTTCACACCTGAAAGATTCACTGAGGAATTCACTGATAGTTGAGGACGATTCTTTGTACTTGGTGAGATGCTTTTTCTCTGGGTACTTAGAAAATTATTTCAGTCTTTGACTTTTGACAATTTCATTATAATGTGTCACGGTGTGCACTGACATTGGAATGTTGACTCTCTAAATACAAGCATGGCGGCACATATGTCTGTGTACATGGATTTTCATGAGCACATTCTGGATGGGTGGGGGTAGAGAGTTTAGTATGTATGTGGGCTGAAGGTAAAAACTTGTTTATTTTTGGTCAGTGTAAGCAATAGCAAGTTATTTAAATTTAAACATTTATCCTCAAAGCCATCTGATCTTTCCTGGTGCCTGGCGTCTTCTTTGCTCTCAAGCGCATCCCCTAAACATCCATTTCTTTAAATCGGATATTCATTTTTTTACCCAACTGCTATACTATAACCTGACTCTTCAAAACCAAAGTTGTATGGGTTGATAGTTCATTGAAATGTCATTTAGCTCTATGGTACAACACAGCTAGCAGACTATTTCACGGAGGTGATAATAATCATGAAAACGTTCTACTCATTTAAAAAAAAATAGCTGTTCAAATGCCACCGTCACATACCTATTACTGTGCAACTTTCTGACCCAGATTACTCTTCTACATAGTTTTCAAAACATAATTGTAACGCCCAGAGCCTTTCAATATCCAATTCCTCTGCCTTCGGCTATTGAGGACAACGATTTCAGGGACCTCCCTTTAGAAAAAAGAAAACCACACTAATCCGAGGTGCTGTGTGATGAGTTTGAGGGCAACCATGAAAACATCCTTAGCGTAAATCCAGCGCGGGAATTCAGAGAATGAAGACACAGTGAGATCACTGATTTGAGAATGTGTACAGCCCCATCCTGACATTTCTATCCCCATCTCCCTTTTGCTTTTAAGGACATTTCCTTTTCTTGGAATGTTTATTCTTTTGACACTGAGCCAGTTTTCTCAAAGCACTTTTACTCCAAGGAACCTAAACTGGACAAATATTTACTATGCTATTCAAATTACTTTTAGCTTTACGGAGAAAAGAAGCATGCTGATAAGTAAGTGACTCCTCACACATTGAATTTCTCACCAGAAACCAGTCACCTTCGTTAATAAATTTGTAACTCTACTTCCAAGCTCATCGATAGAAAGAAAAATATCAACTTATGAAGAGTGACTGGTTTTTACTGCCCTTCCTGGTTTTATGTATAAGTTGGCCTTGATGGGTCAACCTCGTAGGACTGACATTTTGATTTTATTAAGAGTATAATAAAGAGTGGTATTCAAAACGTTCAACCACGGTGTAGTAGGGGCAGAAGAGCACCGGAAGGGACATGTGGCCGTAGTTCTGGCCCCTCACTGTATCAGACATCATGGTTTTCTTTGCTGGCTGGTGAGGAGTATTAACGGGGTGGGTATTCAGAGCATCAGGGCCATTCACCAGGGTTCAAGACAGCAATTATTTATCAATTGCTGTGAAATGATTACAGTCCTGGGACTATCGATGAGTGGATATGCACCAACTAAATATCAACTAAAATTTCATTTCTTCTTGCATCTTTATGGACTGACTAGCCTGAAGGGTAAAACCCAGTCCCTTCACAGGATTTCAGAGGGAATCAAGTTCATGTACATTGTCCTTTTACTGGAGATGGGGAAGTCACAGAACGAGGTCACATCTCTTACACATGACATGTATCCGATAAATCTCCATAGTGCTCTTCTTCTCAGGGCTCTCCGACCTGTCTCAGCCCTCAGAGTCTTACAGTGTTTCTTCGCTCCCCTGTTCCATTGCCCTCCAAGGCAGAGAGTGTGATCTCTGCCTGAAGGTTCTCATTGTCCCTATAAATCAGGATTTCTCAACTTTGGCCTTATTGACTGACATGTTGGATCAGATACCACATTGATATGAGGTAAGGGTGTGGGGAGGGGAGTTCTCGTGCATTATAGGACACTTAGCAGCATCCTTGGTCTCTAGGTTCCAGTTTCCAGTTTCCCATGTTACGACAACCAAAACTGTACTTAGAAATGGCTAATTGTCCCCTAAGGAGCAAAATTGCTCTCATGTCAAAACACGGCCCTAAATCTATTAGTCCTTTCTTACTCAGAGCAACTTAAATGCTATATTAGAGGTGGCTTTCAACATCCACATGAACATCTATAAGGAGCTCAGAAGACAAAGGACAGGAGCTGGTAAGAGGGTGGTAAGAAGGGAATGCATTCTGTGATTGGCCAGAGGGTGTCTCCCGCAGAGAACAATACCTTGCGTCTGATGGGTGTTCCATGAGACGGTGAACGTCAATATTCCAGGCAGGTTATGTTTGGTGGGTTTATGTTGAAAAGACCTTCAAAGATAAAACACAGTCTATTATTGTGCTGCATACAGCCTCTGCTCTGAAAAAGTCTAAATAAGCCCATCTAGGTGAAATACCGTTAGTCTAGAATCTTCCTTCTCCATTTGCAGAATTCTCTAAAATAGTCTAGAGTCTAGAGCAGTGGTTCTCAACCTGTGGGTCGCGACCCCTTTGGGGGTTGAATGACCCTTTCACAGGGGTCACCTAAGACCATCGGAAAATGCAGGTATTTATATCACGAGACATCACAATAGCAACATGTCATGGTTGGGGGTCACCACCCCATGAGGAACTGTATGCAAGGGTGGCGGCCTTAGGAAGGTGGAGAACCACTGGTCTAGAGGGAGAGGAGTTAGGGTGAGCATGCTCTTTGACGGCTGCTGCCAGTCCATCTGCCTGGATAGTCTTACTTCCTCATTTCACCATTTTCACTCTTGCTGACTCGTTATTTACATTCCCCTCTTTACCCAAGTCATACGGAGTATCCTTGATTGGGAAGCTTACAGCCAATTCTAAGATCTTGTATATTTTCCATGTATGAGTACAGTCAGATCACTATGAGAAATTCCTCTCAAACCAGCCCTATTTTGCATAGTAATATAACTTGTTTCAGTGAAATTCTCTTTTGCCAAATCAGATTTTCTAAGAAAACTCTTTCTACTAAAAACAATGCAATTATTGGCCAACTTATAAAGTGGTCAGATTTGTATTTGGTTTTCTGGGCCTCTCATAATCACAGAAATGAAGGTTTATGGAGCTGTATGTGTTCGTCCATTATTCCATGATTAATTAAGCTCTCAGAAACATTGTTTTAACAGCTGTTTCCAGACCTTTCCTTTATAAAGGAACTCAATGCATCACATTTCCTAATTTTTAAAAGCAGGATTCTAATTTTATAAGAAATAGAGACATGTATTAAGCCTTATACTCCACATACTGTAATATCACTTCTAGAAACAGTAAATAGAAATCTTATCTCTAAAAAGAACTACAGAAATATGAATTATAAAATGTCTAGCTAATTTTTATTTATTAATTCAAGTAGTTCATGAATACATACAACTAAAAATGCTTGATTTAGACCAGACCCACATCATTATGACTAATAAATACCCCCTATTTAAAATAATATAAGTTTCCTGTTGCAGGTTTTCATGACAAAGTCAAGGTAGAGATATGTATCAAACCTTGAAAGCATGCACCAAGCTCTGCTGGAACATTGTAGTAGATCACACTTTCTTTTATCTCTGTTTCACGTGGATTTGTGTTCTGCCATTAATTTCTGTGAGATTCAGCCTAGCCAATGAAAACTCTACAACAGCTCACTGCCAGAATTCTGTCTGTTATCGGGAACTTAATTAAAGAAATACAACTCCCATAAGCCTCTCCCCACCTCCCACTTATTCTAAGACATAGACTTGAGCTGCTGATAGAAGCCCTCTAGAAACACCTCCAGGCATGTTTTTAACTTTTCTTTTTTTTCTTGGCAAAGCTAGAAGATAAACGTTTCTCATTCAAACTGATCACTTTTCATGTGAATGCTCCTCCTGTGGAGAATTCCAATTGGGAAGATGTCGGGAGAAATAGCACCAAAGATAAGTCTTTCTCTCCAATCAAATCTAAATATAAAAGATGCCGGGGAGAGTACAGTCCCATAGGCCGCAGTAACCAAAGCCGATTCCGATAAACAAATAAAAAGAAACCCTTTTAGATAAAAGCCGGTTAATCCAGTCACTGCGCTGGCTGTTGTCTCTGCTACATGGCCCCACTGGAGGCCTTTATTCTGTTTTCACGCTGATGGATTTTCCACAAACTGGGGCACCTCCTCACCCTCCCCTCTGTTCGGCCCGCTGAGCGGCTTATAGGAAGCTGTTTCCCGGATCCAGCGGTGAGCGCCGGGCTGTGAAGAACAGGGTACCCTGGCAGACCCCCTCCCATAGCTATCCAACACCTGTCTGTCCGTCCAGACAAGCTTCTGCCCCCTGAGCTGCGGGCTGGCCCTGCGGGCACTTCTCCCCAGAAAACCAAGGAAGAGCATTGCTCTCTGACCTCTCCTTCTTCACGTCGAATAACACTCTGTTTATTCAGTCAGCCCGCGCACTGTTCCCTCTCAATCATTACATTCCCACTGACGATGACTTCACCAAAATGCTTACTTCTGAAATTAGATTTTCTCTCCAGAAAGCCTGTCACTCATAGATTAGTTTATCATGCCCTTGAGAATTAAAAAAAAAAAATTTTTTAATTTAAAATTCAGAGGGCATAACTTATTTATATCACATGCAGCTTTTCCATTCTAGCTGCCTGCCGCTGGGTACGTATCTTTGAAAAGGCCAGAACTCGGGAAATATGCACATACGTTTTCAAGCTGCTTAGGTTTAAAGCCACTTGTTCTCTTCCTGCCAAATCCCATTCCTGCAATGACAAGGCGACTCCTCCCGGTTTCCAAGCATACATCGCCATACTTCAAGCAGAGGCTTTGCCGAAACCGGGGTGGCTCCGTGGATAGAGCGTCGGCCTGAGGGCTCAAGGGTCTCAGGTTTGATTCCAGTCAAGGGCATGTACCTTGGTGGCGGGCACATCCCCACTGGGGGGCGTGCAGGAGGCGGCTGATCGATGTCTCTCTCTCATTGATGTTTCTGACTCTCTATCCCTCTCCCTTCCTCTCTGTAAAAAAAATCAATAAAATATATTTTTAAAAAATCAAAATAAAGCACAGGCTTTCCCAAGAACATGTGTGCAGAATGCCTACCGGAGCGTGTCCATGGGGACAGAAACTGGAAGAGACTGGTCCTCCCCCGAGGGCAGCGGCCAGCTCAGTCCAGGAGCTCACCTGCAATCAAGGGCAGGCGATGCCAGGGCAGGAGCAGCCCAAATCACTGGCTGGCTGGACAGCTGTAAAATCAGAAAGCCTATTCTCAGCACAGCCATGGAACACTATGCAGCCCATTATATTGGTTAGCGTGTTTTCTATGCACAGAGAGAATAAAATTCTACAGGAAGCTTCATTTTTTTTTTTTCTGATACCGTTTCTACCCTGCCTACCTCCCAGAGGAAGGACAGTGAGTTGCAGGGGGAGAGGGGCAGAGATACGGCAACTCCAGAAGCAGGAACAATCTAATTCAAACCGACACTGGGCAGAGGGCTCCGTTAAAATGGAAGCGACCCGGGGAGCTAGCATTTCAGGATATAATTTGAGGTGCAGGTGTGCCTAAATCCTATGGAGATATACTGAGGCATTGCGCAAATTCTCCATTAAACTTGATTATTTCTTTTTAATATTTTTTATTGATTTTTTTTTTTACAGAGAGGAAGGGAGAGGGATAGAGAGTTAGAAACATCAATGAGAGAGAAACATCGATCAGCTGCCTCCTGCACGCCCCTGAAAGGGAATTCTTTCCAGCTTCCTCCATCTTAGGTGATTACGCCCTTAACGAGACAAAGAGACTTGCCAATTACCCAACCCACCATTAGGTAATCCAGCAAGAATGTGCCGGGAGATAACCTAATAAGGCAAAACACCTGCGTAAGCAGACCCTGACCCCTACCTGGCCTATCAGGATGGGCCAACTCCCCTAC